>RJWH01003819.1:0-105929 GCA_004363575.1 Solenodon paradoxus | reverse complement strand
AAGGTCAGCAGGGCTGGCCAGGCGTCCCTCCGAAGCAGAGCCCCAGAGGCACTGCGTGTGCCCACGTGACTCCCAGCATCCTGCCATCCACCAGGAGAGGGTCAGGCCCCAGCACCCTGGTTCCAAAAGAGCCACCGGACGAGACGCATCACAGACGTCAGCTGTGGCGTCAAGCAGAGCAGGGAATCTACGTTTGCTTCTGTGAGCAGACGGGCTCCTTGAGGCTGGCTTGTCAGATGTGCACTGCAGGCGGAGAAACGGGGCCGATGTGCAGTCCCTCGACCGGGATGGGGCAGGTCGGAGGACCCGGTCCTCCGGGGCACAGGGAGAGCAGCACCGGCGAGAAGGGCGCTCACTCAGCGCGGGCTCTCCAGCTCATTCCAAGCCTGTCCACCCATGTGTGGGGGCTCCTTAGGGTGCGCTGGCTTTCAGTCCACTTCACGTCCAGGATGCCAGCTAGGAGTCATCATTAAAAACATGGCAATTACATTACCTCGGGACTTTGATATATTAGGCATCAACTTTCTCCTTCCGTCCATCTCAACCTTCTGTGGAAACTAGCACCAAACGACTCAAAACAGACACAGAGATCAGCAGGCACAGTCGCGCCCAGCGTGTGGAGGACGGCCCGCAGAGGGAGGGAGGCCCCCTTGTCGCGTCCCGGCTCCGCAGCCCAGCAGCGGATGGGTCGGAAGCCCTGGCCGCCAGTCTCGCCTCCTGCACAGCCGTCCCTGGGGGCAGGGAAAGGGCACATCAGTTATGACATCACAGCCTCCAACCCACACACCAGCCACACTCACTCCAAAGACAGGGCCCTGGCTTCACTGGAGAAGGCAGGTTTCTGCTCCTTCAGCCTTGTTCACTCCCAACGTCACTGAGCATTACGGAGCACTGATGACACATGGGACCTCGTGCGTGGAGAGGACATGGCGTCCAGCCAGCCACACCTGCCCTCAAGAAACTCTTGGTGCAAGGGCTCGCGAGAGCCTTGTTTGCCCAAAGTGTGGCCGGGGCAGCGCCAGGGCCGGGGAGTATCTGCTGCACGGCAGGTGTCTGTCGCGGGCGCTCCCTCCGGGAAAGCAGCCAGGTCCTCCTGGAGGCAGCTGGACCCGGCGCCAAAGCTGGACACCGTGCAACCAGCTGCGTGACGACGGCGTGGTCCCTAGGCAGGTCACATACCATCCCCAAGTCAAGTGACCCTTACCTATGAGTGAATGAGTTCACACAGTTATGATCGCTGCTGCTGCTGCTGCTGCCTAGGTCAGTGCGTCACCGCAGATCCAGAAGCTGCGGTCCCGTGCTGCTGGGGCTCGAGCTGCCGGTGAGTGGTGGCTGAGGCTGCAGAATGCGCAGTCGGAGTGAGGGAGATGGACGGGGAGGAGGGAGGGAAGGAAAGGAGGAGGGAGGAAAGGAAGGGAGGGAGGGAAGGAAGGGAGGGAGGGAAGGAGGGAAGGAAGGAAGGAAGGAGGGGAAGAAGGAAGGAGGGAAGGAAGGAAAGAACGGAGAGAGGGAAGGAAGGAAGGAAGCGAGAGGAGGGAGGAAGGAAGGGAGGGAGGGAGGGAGAAGGAAGGAAGGACTAGAGAGAAGGAGAAAGGGTGATTCTGATGCCGTGTCGAGGGTTTGGTCAAGGAGTGTGGGGAGGACTCTGAAGGGACAGCAACTCAGACAAGCATTGCAGAGACCGCCCCTGGGTCTGGGGTGGTGTGGAGAGAGTCCTTCCCCTGGTGACTGCCTTTGTCCCCTCTGAGCTGCTGCCTCTTATCCTCCTTCAGAGGCGGAGTCTCCAGATGCCCAGCTCACCCTTACGGATCCCCTAACCTCCCCATAGACGCTCGGTCCCTTTGTCCTTGCACTCTCAGCTCCCTGTTCACTTCCCGTAGCTGCTGCAACAAGTTTCCACGCACTATCCAACAAAAAACAATTTGCACCTGCCACCAGAAGCAAGAATTGGTAACAAGAGCTGCAAATGCCCAGCAGAGTCATAAAGGGGCAGCTGACACTGGTTTTATTCTGAATATTAAAGAAACAGCAACTCAGGGAACTTGGAGAGATGCGGTTCGGTTTCACATCTGCGTAAGCTTCTCTGAGACCCAGCCCGCTCCCCGACCTGCCCCGGCACCGCGAAGCCCGGCAGACCCAGCCTCACGTGGCTGCGCCTCCCTTGCAGGGAGAGGCTCAGGCGGGCGTGCCCCTTCCCCTCCCCTGAGCGCCTCAGCCAGGCTGCCTGCAGGGCCCTGTGGGCTCAGGATCAGCCCAGAGCCCGCACCCGCCTCAGCACAGCCTCTGCTGGGACTCTGCCTGTGACTTTGCAGGGGAAGCGCATCCAGCAGCTGTTTCTGGCGAGCGAGCCGGAGTCGGGTGGTGCCAATTTGTGGCAGACGTCTGAAGAAGCTATTTCTAAAACAGCAATTACCAGAAAGGGGAACAAATTACTACTTACTTCAGAGACTTTCACACATGGAGAATCAGGGCCCGACAAAGTAATCAGGGCAATGTGTTTGCAAAACTGCATTATTTATATTGAAATATTTCACAGAGAAAGGTCAGGAACAGAAATTGAAGGTTAGCGAGGAATAAAATACCAGGGTCACGGTATCGCTGCAGCGTCTGCACAGGCCTTGATTACTGCGGTATTAGGCGCATTGAAAAACTATTAAATAAATCCAGGCTGGTCTCCAACATCAAATTTCTAGGAAAAAATGAGCTCTGTTGTCCAATCCCAGAAGCGCAGAGGAGGCAGACAGGCTCACCCCTCGACTGTGCGCCCAGAGGGTCCAGCCACGCCCAGGAATGCTGCCCTCGAGACAGTCCCTCCACCAGACGCTAGAGGAAAGCCTGTTTGGGGGCCAAGTGGCCACTCAATCTCTCTGACTGAGAGGTTCTCTAGGGTCAGGAACGAACAGCTGGGGCAGGACAGGGAGCAGAGAGGAGGGGAGGACGGCAAAGCAGGGAGCAGAGACTTCGATGTGGACCCCACAATGGAAGGTTTTTGGGGAGCTCCTGTGGTGGGGGCCAGGATAGCAGTTCCTCTCTAAGCTGCCCCCTTGCCCTCCACACCCCAGCCTGCCCCTGGGCAAAGCTCGTCCCCGGGAGATCATGGCCATCGACTGTCATTTATTTTTTAAGAGGAAGGAAGGGAAAGGAGCACAAAGCATTTATTTATGCATTTGTTCATTTCTCTTTCCCCCCCGGTCCCAGGTCACGAGCCCGAGTCCCCAGGCTTTACATGATCCACACCCCAGCTGTGTTAGCTGCTGGAGCCACCAGTCAGGTCACCACAGGTCATCATTAAATAATGTCCTATCCGCGCTGTGCTCCACTTACCTAGCAGATCCTGGAAACACCCTGGTGGGGCCGGGCGGTGGGGGGACAGGTGTGTGATCCCAGCCCTGGCTGCTGGGCCTGGTCAGGGGAGTGTCCTGCCTCAGTCTGGGACGCTGGGTTCTGTCCAGGGTGCTGAACCCGCTAGGTAAGGACAGTGAGTTTGTGGATGAGGGCCATGCCTGCCTGTGTCCAATCCTGCCTGGTAGGGAAATTGCTTCAGGTCAGGTCTCTATTTAACCAACCCATGTCCTGCATTTTGGGTTAGAAAAGAGTCAGTGGTGGCCATTTTCTCAGGAGATGGCACAGTCACCTTTTACTGCCTCTCAGCAGTTCCCTTCCTATTTGTCCCAAACCAGTGTCCAGCCCCCCTCAGAAAAACCAGATGCTGAGACCCTCCCTTGCTCCCCACTCTGGCTCAAGCCAGGCCCTTCCCGCTCCCGTGAACCATCCCCACCACTACGAGAGTCCCCTGCACCAGGAGGGTAGGTCCACCCCATTATTCTAATTTTCCTGAAACGTCTCTGACTACATTCTACCCACCCCCATCCACTCCTTGTGAAAACTTCTCATCCCCAGGTTTCCTCAAAACCACACTATACCCCCTGTGGTGCCTGGTTAGAAGGGTTGGGTTTGTGTCCTTAGATAAAATCTTTCTGGGGCAGAAACCGCAGTGCATTTGCTGGTTTCCTCATTCATTCATTCATTCTATAGACATCCACATGCTTCTCGGAGAGCAACGCTGTTGTCTGCTCATTCTTTGATGTACCCACTGCACCTAAACAGTATTGCCACACAATAGGCACTCAATAAATATTTGAGGAATTTATTTACCCATTCATCCATCCATCTGCAGATTTATCCATCCATCCACTAGCCATTCATCCAAAAATTTATATGCACATCCATCCACCATCAACCTATTCACCATGCATTCATCTACCATCCATCATCCATTCATCCATTATCCATCCATATATCCACCTCTCTATCCATTCATCCATCATCCATCCATCCTTCATCATCTATTCATCATCCATCACCCATTCATCCATCCATCAATCCATCCATCATCCACCCATCCATCCATCCATCCATCCATCCATCATCCATCCATCCATCTACCCACCATGCATCCATTACTGCCTATCTGCTTATCTGTTCTGACATACCTGTGCCCCAAAAGTTGCCTGCTCTGGGAAAGAAGGGTCCAGGGAAACAGAAATTCTGAAAAGGAGCTTTTTCTCAGTTTCTCAGCAGCTTCTGTGTGTCACGTGGGGCTTGGTCAACAGCTGAGCAGACCCATGACGTCCTTGTTGGCCCCACGGACAGAAATACTGCTGCTTGTGTCCAGAGGGTAGGTCAGACTGGGGCAAACAGCAGGACAGCAGCAACAAGGAGTCACACAACCTGCCTCCAGGCAGTAAAGAAAGAAATCCAAATGGTCAGAGCAAGAGGCGTCGCCCCGGTGGGCCAGCGAGCCCCCCGCCGCCTGCAGCCCAGCTAAGCCCTCAGCGGGGCAGAGCTGGTCAGCGCCACACGTATCATGCTCCAGGCCCAGGGCAAGGTGGGAACACAAGATTCCTTGTTCGAAAGCAGCAGACAGTGCCATGACAGGACAGACATATAAACCCCGTCCTCTCCATCTCTCTCCACTTGCTCGGTGCTTTTCGCTCGCCTAAGTAAAGTGAATGAACGCTGTGAGCTGTTAGATGATTTCCCAGCCCCTCTGCATTGCCAGTTTTAAATGCAAACCAAAGAGCACTGAACTCGTTGGAGAGTCACTGAAACAGCGCAGTTAGTATCTCTAGGTCAGGTGGGTACGTATTTCATCTTGCAAACACTGGAAACACTGCAGAAAACCAGCTCAAGCATCTCTAGTTTCCTCTTGCCTGCCCTTCCCTCACCCTCCCTGTGGCACCTGACGGACAGGACGGGGGCGGAGGGGGAAAGCTGCCAGGCTCCTCGCCGTCCCTCCTCTCCAGGCCTGCTGACTCGGGAGGGGCTGACCACCTTCGCCCCCTGCGTCTGCCGTCACTGCCCCGTGCTGCCCCGTGCCCGCTTCGGGTCACCCTGAGCTCCCACGCTCAGGAAGGGACCCCATCTGACCCATCCGGACCAGCAGAGCCCTCCGGGGTGAGGGGCGCGCTCCTGGCTCCTGCACTGACCGTGTTAGTGCCACCAGCCGCCTGTCCCTAGCCGGGCACCGCGGCCACGGTGACTTAGGGAGTAGACCACGAATTTCAATCCATTTTGCTTAATTCGATTTACAAGTGGAACTAATGGCTTCCATCTTGGACAATCGTTTCCAGAGTTTCTCTATTTGAAGGAAAAAGGGCTCGAAACTCAAGCAGGAGTGGAAACATGATGGCTTATCAGTCCCCCCAGGACTCATGATTGACTGAAGGCCTGAGAGGTCCTCTAATCCCCAATGTTTCCCAAAGCTGTTTGGGGACTAGAATCTCTGTACAAAACCACTGACACCCTGTAGAACATTCTAGAAGGCTGTGTCCATCAGAGTAAGGAGTGCCATTTTGTCTCTGCACAGTTTACAGAAAAGCAACTTCTTTTGGGTGTCTTTTTCATCAGCGCTAACGTTTCCAGAAACCAAGGCTCAATACAGTCACTCACGCATTCACTCAGCAAGTGTCATGCAGGCTACCGGGGGCGCACTGTGCCCGCAGACAAGAAACACCCGTCCCTTTCTTCATCAGAGCCAAGGCCCGTCCTGCCCCCGTCCCCGCACAGAGCCGTGTGGGGTCGGCTGCCTCGCAGAACACGCACTGCCGGTCTCTGCAGCGCGTGTGTTTTTGAAAGGTCCCTTTTGATTCCACTGAGACCCAGCTTTAGAATCAATGTTGAGGAGGCAGGACTGACGGCCCCCACCTCTGAAGCTGGCCAGGCTGGCTCCCGGCCCCCACTGGATCGGGGACGTCAGCTCAGTCCCTTGCTGGTGACAGATTGGCCCACAGTGAGGGTAGACAGAGCCTCAGGCCAGTGACCCGGTCCTTCTCCCAGAGCCGGAGCCTCCCCGCTGGAGGTGAAGGAGGCCTCGGAGGTCAGCCCTGCCTTTCCCAATTAGCTGCTAAGGACAGAAACAGGGTGCCCTGCCCATGTACTCCACCCAGCACAGAGCCCTTTACTGATTTTAGATGAAAAACCAAGAAGCTGGCATTTCCTGGGAATGCCTAATAAAGCAATTGGCCGCTAAGTCCATCTGGGCCTGCAGAGGCAGCTCCACTCAGAGAAACGCGCCCAGTCCTGCCGCCTGCTTCGTGCAAAGTGGATAATGTCATTTGCACGCCTCTGGCAGGTGGGCTTATGAATAAAAGAACAACACCAGAAACAAGCACCGCGTTTCCTATGCAGGGCAAACAGCTCAGAGCAGGTCCTCCAAGCCCCGGCCCAACCGTCTCTCCGCCACCGAGGGCTCTCCTGGAGGATGCAGACCCAGTCGACTTCGTGCTCTTGGAAAGTCTACAAAGCGCTGACATCTGAGCCCCTTCTGCCCCAAAACTCCGAACACAGACTGGAACACAGGCCAGTAACTGACACAGGCGCCCGTGGCACAGGCAGGGGCTGCCTCTACTCCCCCGTAACCGTCTGTGGAAAACCTGCCCCATGGGCTGGAGGTCCCGCAGAGACCCCGCCTCAGTGTGCAGAGAAACCCCCAGGTCCAGGGCAGGCCCCCAACTCAGGAAAGAGCAAGAGGGGGACGCCATCTCAGAACTCAGAAGGAGAAATGAGCTGTCGGAGGAGGAAGCTTTGCAAAGGACTTGCATCCAATGTGGTTTGAGAGGCTGGAAAGAGACACGGGTCTGAGTAGATGGACAGAGCAACAGACAGATGCATGGCTCAAAGACGCCTGGTCAGCTGGTGTCCTGGGAAGAGACAGAGAGCGGGACAGGCCCGCGAGCCCCGTGGTGCAGAGGTACCAGCCACCGTCCGGAAGGTTCGGCCTCAGTGGGGTTCAAGCCCCCACACTGTCTAGGAGGCTCCGGTCTCTGAGCCCATCCCCCTGGGGTCACCGAGACCTGCTGATGGCCCCCTTGGGTGGACTGCCAGGCCTTTGTCCCTGCCTGCTCTCTGCTGGCAACTGTCACATCTGAAATACAAAAATACATATCAACAAATATTTAAAGAGCCTCTAGCAAAGCGGTTCGCACCAAGAAGGCTGCTCATGAAGATTGGATGGTCTCTCATTGAGGCCGGGTTACTCTCGCCTTCCAGCCGCTCAAAGCAGCAGCCGCAGCCAGCACCACCCGGCGCTGCAGGGGGGCTCTCAAGGCAGCTGAGTCCCCAGACGGACACTCGGTGGAGAGCATCGTCCAGCAAGGTGGCAAACGTCCCGCGGAGCCCCCAACACAGAACCGCCCCCTCCAAACCAGCCGTCCTTCTGCGGCCGTAATGGCCCTTCAGAGTCCTTGAATGCGTCTCTTTGGGGCTCAAATTACAGGGGGAGACCCTCCAAATCCCAGCGAAGAGCACTCTCTCTGAAAGGAGTATTTGCAACTTTCAACGGTCTTCATCTGTCACAGCGCGCCAGAGGGGAAGCCGTGTCTGCGGCCTCGCAGTGATGACTGCATACTGAGCAGCCCACACGTGATTTATGAAAGACGAGACTGTACCGGCAAGCCGCTATTGACAAATGGCAGCAATTTTAGGCACCCCGGATCAATAGCCTTTAATCGAGTCAAATCTCAACAAATTAAATTAATGTAGGAGTCAGACTCGCCCCCAACGACACAACAAAATGTAAGTGCACACGTCCCCCCACGGTCCCAGGGCTCGTCGTCCTCGGCGATGGAGGTATTTTGATTTACGGACGGGGCTGGTTAAATGCCACGTCTGTGGTCGTCCGGAGCCCCCTTCAGGATGCTGCGACATGAAAGGAAGCAAATGCGGGGCGCCTGGGCCCCGGCAAGAACCTCATGCAACCAACCCCCGCCTCCCACTCACGCGGCCCAGCCGGCGGCCGGCTGACCCGTGCTCCCCAGAGACCAAAAGCCGCGCCCACAGGCCGAGCAGGCATGCGCAGACCACAGGCTCCTTTTTCTCCCCCGTGCAGGCCTGTCTGCATCTCCGGTGTCTGTGACATTAACAGAAAGGTCACATCTGAAAGTCCATCTGGGTCTGCAGGCCGGGCGTGCTCAGACGCCAGCTCAGGAGACACCAGAGGGCCGAGCGCGCCCACGGCCGGCTGTCCCAGGGGAAACGTGCCCTTCCTTCCTGGGGAGGCTGGGTCCCCGCAAAGTCGGAGGCGGGCCCCGTGCATCCCAGCTCTGCAGGACACCCCAGAGGAGCCTGGGAGTTTTCCCTTTGGAAATTCTTTTACTCCTGGAATTTTCTGGGGTCACCCGGGAGCCCATCCCTGGATCAAGTAAGGACCACGATTCCCTCTAGATCTAGGAAGGGCTAGGAAGGCCGCTGCTCTTGGTCATGAGTTAAAGGAGAGGATGCGGCTGTGATGCTGTGAGGGAGACTTTCTTTGTCGCCCACACACTCTTCCTGGATATCTGTCTGTCTGCTTGTCCCTGTGACTCTGGACCGCACAGAAGGGAAAGGACCAGTATTCCCTGAGTCCCCCTAAGCGCTGGGCCCGCAGATGGGACAGAGATCAGCTTCAGCCCAGACCTTTGTTTCGCTGGGCCGTTAGTTCAGAGGTGTCCTCATGCTGACCCCACCCAACCCGATGAGCGCCCTCCCACCCCCGGCTCTCGCTTTTGGCGACGTGTTCATTTCCTGCGACTGCCTTAAATTGTCCCAGACTCGCTGGCTAGGGACAAGAGAAATATTCTCTCACGCTCTGGAGCCCAGAATTCTGAAGTGGGGTGTCAGCTGGGGGCTCCCTCCAGAAGCTCTGAGGCGAAGACCCTCTCTGCTCTTCTAGCTCCAGACCTGCTGCCCCCCCATCTCTATCTCACGACCTTCCTCCTCGTGTCTCCTTCCTCTTAAAGACACTTGTCATTGGATTTAGGTCCACTGATGACCCAAGAAGAGTTGCTTATCCCAAATCCTTATAATCACACCTGCAAAGACCCTCTCTCCGAATAAAGCCATCCTCAGTTTCCAGGGGTATGGGCAGCTCTTTGGGGGCCCCCTCTGTTCTCCCTGCCACATAGGCAGATCTAATCAGAGCCTGGCACCTGCAGAACGAATGAATGAACGAATGAATGAGCGAGCAACTGTCTCCACTGACCACACTCAGCGAGAGGAAGGCTGGACTCCTTTGTGCCAGGAGGAGGTGCAGGGCGGGCTCACGCTGAGCCCTCCATGGCACCGTCTCCTCAGCTGCGCCACCAGATTCTGCTCCTCATCTCGGATCAAGCAACAGCCTCGCACCAGGACCGCAGCCTTGGACCCTGAGCCCGCAGCCTAAACCAGCTGACCGCACTGACCAAACAGGACACCAGGGTCGCAGCTTAGCCTCAGAGCAGCTCCTCCGTCACTGGGAAGAAAACAATCTGACAAGCATGGGCAGTGCATGTGATTGCACATATGCGCACGTGTGTCCGTGTGTGCAGACATCCGAGGCCTGTGCCTGTGTGCACGTGTGTTTTGTATGAAGATTTGTGCCTGTGTGTAAGTGCTTTGTGTAGGTGCGCCCATGTGTGCAGCGTGCGTGAGCTCCTGTGCCTTGTGCATGTGTGTCCTCATGTGCACGTGTGCATGTGTGCTTCACGTATGGTTGTAGGTGTGTTCGCATGAGTGTGCGTGTGTGCTTGTCTGCATGTGTGCATGCGTGTTCACGTGTTCGGGGCAGGCTGCAGGAGTGAGTTTCACTGAGCACATGTGTGATCCTGTGCATACGTGTGCACGTGCTGCTTTGTGTCGGCTGTGGGTGCCTGCATGCAGAGCTCGTGTGCATCGTGCATGTGTGTCCGTCTGTGCACACTGCGTGGGTATGAATGAGCTCACGTGTGCGTGCGTGTATGTGTGTGTGCACGTGTGTCTGTGAGGGCAGGTACAGGCAACCACTTTGTGTGTGTGTTTGCACATTTAAGTGGATGTAATTAGGAAACGTTGCCAGAAGACCTGTCTCCTCAGTAGCCGTGATTTCCTGTCCTGTCAGAATGTTAGCACTAAAAATTATGAGACATGATGTTGCTGGTTAGCATCAGGCCGTAAAGTACTTGACGCTGACGGCGCTGTGTGCCAGGGGATCTGTCTTCCACTCTGAGACGCCCGCTAGGAAGGGACTGTCTTCTCAAAGACAAGCAGCCAGGACCCTGGCTGTCAGGTGGTCCCATTGCCCTCCACCTGTTGGGTCCCCTGTTGTGTCCGGCACCGAGGCAGGGGTGGCAGGTAGTGCGCACTTTCTGGGGACCCGCCGGGAGCCCGATGAGGTGGTCGACAGAGCCCTCGGCCCCACGTGCCTCCAGTGCGGGCATCTCAGCCAGGCTGGTGCTGGGCTTTCCCACTCCAGCAACTGCATCTCCATCTCCAGCAAAACCCTTGCTCGGGCAGGTAGTCCCACAGCCTTCTGAACCCTGGGACTTGGGGGCTGTGGGCAGCAGCATGCTCCAGCCACCTGCCAAGACTCACACAGGAGTCCCACAGGACTTGGGGTGCCACTAGAGGCTCCCAAATCAAGCGAAAGTCAGATTAGCTGGCCAAGGGCACAGGGAAGATGCTGGACCAGGCTAGATGCCTCCTCCCTAGAGGAGCCACCTGCTGCTGCGAAGCCAGGGACCACGCAGGCCTCACCCTCGACACCTGACACCTGAGGGGCACGGGGGGCTTCTCCGGGCCTGCGAGTCGAGTGCTCAGTGGATTGAGAACACGCGTCCATTGTGACAGGCAGCCCCGAGTGTGATGGGGCGTCTCGGGGACAAGGACAGTGGAAGCCACGTTCAGGACCGTGGCCTTACCCAGTTTCATTCATCCATCATTCATTGGTCCGTTCATTCAAAAGCACCGCAGAAGCCCTACTATGTGCAGGCCCGCCTTCGGGTGGGACGCAGCACTGAGCAGTGAGGGCTGTCCCTCTGCAGCATGAGCAGGGCCCCCGGGGTCACACCAATAAACCAACACAGCGAAGGGTGAGGGGGCCTGGTGAAGTGAGCAAAGGAAGAGCCCGTACAGCCACCTGATGGGTTGTCAGAGAGCCGCAGACGGAGATGGCTGAAGCGACCATAACATTGGAGGAAGGGTCCCTAAAACAGGGTCACCTGCTGGACCATACAGGGGGCGACTCACATCAGCCCCCAGCAGGCAGAAAGCTCTGCTTTCTTTGGAAGATCCTCTCTATCTAACTCCCATGTCTGTTTTTCTATCTGGCTAGATACCTAGGTATGTTTGCACCTATGCATGTGTGCATGTTTGTGTGTGTCCCTCCACCCACATATCCAACTATCCTCCTACTTATCAATTATAATCTTTCTCTCATTGATCACGATATATGCATTGGTGCCTTCATTCATCTACCGCTCTACTCCTCTATTACCTGTCTGTCCGACTCTCCATCCATCCAACCATCTGTCCAACCATCCATCCATCCCTCTGTTCATCCATTCGCTTATCTATCCAATCATCCATCCATCTTCCATCCACTCACCCATTCAACTAACCAACCACGCATCCACCCATCCCCCTGCCTTTTGTTGTCATCTGCCCCTCATCTAGCTGTACGCTGATGCACGCATTCATTCATCTTTTCCTCCTCTACCTTTCTGTCTACCTATGAACTGTAATCCATGTTCACATGCGCACAGGTATGTGGGTAGTAGATAAATGGAGATCTGAATATAAGATATAGAAACAGAATCTGTGGCTAAGTTCTTGGTCACATTTGGATTCACACATACATTTCTTCAGGGAAGAAAATATTTTGCTTAATTTGTTCTGCTGAACTTGCAATAAATAAATCAGGGCGAATGCTTCCTTCAGAACAAGCGTGTTTTCCCCAAAATAATTGGGCCGGGGTTATCCTGATTAACTGAATATTCTGAATAAAAAAAAAAAAAAAAAAAAGAAAGAAAGAAAAGAAAAAAAAGAAGTTATCGTTGGAAACAATACCGTTTATCATCTCATGCTTCCTCTGAACTGGACCTGGGCTGCGGTTTGAAACACTGTCACTGGCGCCCGTGGACCGGGGCACCTTTCCTGAGCCCCAAGCCCTGCAGTCATGCCGCCCCAGCCACTCCCTGCTCGCAGAGCCAAAATCAGGGCCACTCATGTCAGGTGGGGCAGGTGGGACTTCACTGTGTGGGTCCCCCAGAGAGTGGACATCTTGAATCTGAGTTTCCCTACGCGGCATCCTCCACACGACGGGGCCTACACCCGTCCCGGGTCTGGCTGTGCTGGCCTTCCTGCCAGTCTCGTGCTCGTCTCGCCTGTTGTCAACGTTTTCATGATGCAGGAAAGGGTGCCGTCGGTCCTCCTGCCCCCACCCCAGCCCTCAGCACCCTCGGGGCTGTTCCACAGCCTCATTCTGCGAGGCTCCTTTCTCGACCTCAGTTCTCTCAAAACATGCAGGCTTATTTACCCAGATGAGCCCGCATCGCCCCTGAGGCCTCCCCACCTTCCCAAGAGGGCAGTGGCCCTGGACGGTACGCCCCAGGCTATGCGGCCGGACACGGCACCCACTGGAATCCCGTCTCGTGCCGCAGCGACGACCCAGGAGAGTTCCGGGAGGCGCTGAGCATCAGCACTGCTCTCTCCTGGGCTCTCAAGGGCTCCTGTGGTTTGAAACGTGGAGTGTCTGGCACACAGTTTCCATCACGGGCTGGAGGGAGCGCCGAATCCCAGCTCCAGTCGGCCCGCACCAGCGACCCGTCTGCGCCTCATTGTCCTCACTTCTGAAGTAGAAGCGTTCCACCACGACGAGCGCCCCAAAGAGCAAAAAGAGCGACGGGGGCCCCCAGCAGTCCCCAGTGAATGCGCTGCAGGGTCAAGACAGGTCAAGGGGAGGCGCAGGCAGCCGGGACGGCCGAGGCGCAGACCATGTGAAGCCCCAGGCCCCGTGTTGGAGACTCGGAGTCAGGAGTGAAAATAAACAAAATGAAAGAAGATCAAGGGCATTCTAGATGCAGAGAGAAAGAGTAAAAGTGTGTCATGCAGCCCAGGAAAGACTGCAAAAGGCGAAGAGGCCTCTCAGGCCCAAATCCATCTCCTTCAACTCAGCCATTTTTAAAATATGAACGTCCCCTTGCCAGCAAGCCCACAGTCACGGCGTCCCTGCCGTGACTATTTATGGAGACACCCCACCGGTCAAGGGAGACATACGAGCTGCATAAACACAGAGAGCAAGCTGGCAAGCTGTATAAAGGGCTGCAAATCAGCACTGGGCTGGGTCCCAGCGACAAAGGGAAGTGTGATTAAGTGTGACTTTTTTTCAAGTTTTGTTTGGATTTATTCCTAAAAGCTCCTTCACCAGACACTCCGGTTCTCACTGGCCTGAGGGTTGCTCTGTCATCCTCCGGGCAGACTGCGAGAGGGTCCGGCCAGGGGGCCTTGGAAACGAGCCCTCACAAAGCAAAGGCCTGGGGCCCTCAGGGCCCAATGAGGATTTGGGCTGAGGGTGCGCTGCCCGCTAGGGCCTGGCGCTCTGCAGCTGCCTCCTCGGGCAGCAGTCTGGGCGGGTGTCCCCGGGGCTGGGGTGGCACACTGACCATGTGGGATATCTCAGACACACAGCAGGTCCGAGCGGGTATGGACAGCGAGGGGCAGCCCCCACGTGACCCAAGTTCTGCCGACATGACTTAACCGCGTCCTGAGAGCCGGAGCCACGTTCCTTCCTGCAAGAACATCCAGGTGCCTCCATTTCGGCCAGACATGCTGCCAGGCCCTGGTCGAGGGAACCCTGAGCAGTAAACACCCTTTTCAGCACCAGTCTTCTGAGCCTTCAGCCCCACAGCCGCGAGAGCTGATAAAAGCTCTGTTAGGCCAGCAGTGAGCAGGCCTGTAGCCTCTCCCCCATCTTCCTCTCGGGAGCCTCCACCTCCAGGGAGGCTGTGTCCGGCACTGGGTGGGCATGCCTGCGGGTTCTGGGGAGGGACCGGCCCTCAGGGGACAGTTGAGTCTCCCATCCTGGCCGCTCCGACAGAAGGTGCAGCTGCGACTTCGCTGGACTTGCACGGCACCTCGGAACCCAGGGAGCATGAGGCGTGCTTTCCATGAGGCCCGAGTCCCTCCCGCAGCGCGTGGCTCCCTGCTGGCCCCGTTCCTCCTCCTTCAGGGCTGGGACTCTGCCCCGCGCAGTAAGCAATGTCTGCGTGGCCTCTGGGATTGCTGGGCAGAGGCCGCCCACCGCTGGCTGGAGACCGTCCAGAATGCTCTCCTCCAGCCAGAGATTTAGGAAGGGCTGGCTGACAGGGAGGGGCAGCCTTGAGTCCTTACAGGATAGATGTTCATTCCAGAGAGTTCGGAGCCGGCAGATGGGAAAACAGAACATTCTGCTCGGCTCTGGGCGGGGCTGTGGTCTCCACTCCACCTGCGGCTGACCTGACGGTGGCCACTCCCACCAGGGCCAGCCAGGGAGTGCAGAGCCATGACGGTCATCACACAGGGTTGCGTCGTGTGCAAACATCTGCCATGTGCATGGTCGGGGGAGAGGACACTTCCCGCTCTTCCACCACAGACCTTCCTCCTTTTCCTCCCTTTCCCGAGAGCACTGAGCAGCTCGCCTTCGCATAACGGACTTTGGCTTCTAATCACGGCAATGTCACTATAATCAACGTCAACGCGTCTCCCAGAGTGTTGAGGACACAGGCCAGGACGCTGCGCCGTGTCCTGACACGGCCATTTCTGCTTAGAGCGGCTGTCAGCGGGGCTGCGGTCCACGGCCGAGGGGCACGCGCCAACTCCACTCCCGTCTGCATCTCGTCCTGTGCGCTTTGGAATGTGATAGGACACTGATAATAGACACAGTCAGATTAAATGCACCAGACTGAATCTCTGGGATGTTCACTGGATTCTGTGAATGGCTTGACTAGCCGGCGAGAGGAACTCACGCAAGTGTAGACTCCCTGGCCAGTGTGGACCCACTTCTGGTGCCTCCTGAGGTGGGACAGGGCGGGCGCCTCATCGGGCTCTGGGCCTGATGCTGCTTCCCTTCCTGACACCTGTCTTCCTGCGAGGAGAGGCCGGCGCCTTCCCGCCGGTTCATCGTGGCTGGAGGAGAAAGCAGGTGCCAGCGGCGCAAGACAGCGCCCCATCTTTGTGGGCAGCACAGGCAGCCTTGCCAGCACCACCCCGATGCATCAGCTGTCTGCTCAGCTCCAGCGTGGCCAGGAAAGCTCCTCCCCGACACAGCCGAGTGGGGTTGACATTGCTTCCAGACTATCTCCAAATGTGGACATCGCTTCAGGCCCTAATACACTCTGGGAGCAGGGCTTGTCTCCCGACCCTCCGCCCCTGCCAGGGACGGCTCCTGGGGCCAGGTGCTCACCTCCAGCAGGATGTCACAGGAGCAGGGGAGGGGACACAGCACTGCTCTCCCAGATCCCATGGCTGCCATCCCAGTGACGCTCTCTGGGGGCTGAGAGCTGACTCCGCACTGAGTGGGGCACCCCTGCCCTTGGGTTGGCACTGACCTGCCATCTGTAACAGCTGGATGGGGCCGCTGGGACCGTGGGTGAGAACCGGCCTCCTTCCCTCCTGAGAGCTGGGACCCATCCTGCACTCACAGGCTCCATCTTGGTCTCCCGTCTTGTCCAGGGAACAGGTTCTGCCCAGGTGAGTGCGGAGGCTCCTCGTCTGTTCACACACCCTTCCTGGCAGTGGCGGGGGATGGGGGGTGAATGGAGAAGCTGGGAGTGAATACCTTTCCTGACGGCAAGCTGGGTGGGTGACATCCCCTGAGTCGATGCAGGCTGATCACCCAGGCGGGAGTACGGTCACCCCTGGTCCAGCAGCTTGACCGGGGCCCTCAGTCCTGCTCACTCAGTGGCCTGCAGTCTGGGTCTTCCCAGCATAACTGGACAGACTCCGGCAATGACCAGCAGGCCCCTGTGAGCTGGCCCGGCTGCGTCTGTCTCATGGGGGACACAGGTGCACTCACCGCCCGCTGGGGTGACAGGCGCTCACAGGCACAGGGCTCCAAAGGGTTCGGGGCTGGCTGGGTGGAAGCAGCAAAAAGCCGGGGGTCCTCACAAGGGAGACGGTGCTGTGCCCGACACTGGAGGGACGGACGAGGCCGCAGTGTGAGGCATCACGGTCCCGGAGCCCCGTGGCCTTCCTCGGGCTCCACCATGAGGAATTCAGGCTCATCCCCAGAACCCAGCTGCCAGGAACCACGGAGGAGACCTGAGGCTGACAGCGCACCTGGGCCAGCTGTCCAGACAGCTCCGCCTCACACCCACCAGCCAGCAAAGGAGATTGGCCTCTTCCTGCAGCCCAGCCTCCTGCCTCCAGTGAGCTCCGCTCTGGGCCCTTCCCCAAGACTGCGATGCGAGGACACCTTCCCTGAGACGTCTCTCCCATTTAGGGTCAGGTCTCTGGCTCGCGGCGTCCGACGCCAGCCCAGGGTGGGGCGAAGGGAGACCCCTGGGCTGTGCGGACCCCAGACCGCGGCTCTCGGAGACTGTTTTGCTGGGCTGGCGATGGGCCACACCAGGTGCTCACCGTCACATTTACACTTCGGGCAGGAGGAACATTCTGGCGTGGGCGGTTCTCTCCTTCCCCTTGATGAAGGGGGAAGCAGCTCACCAAACACAGCGCAGCCCCACGGTGCCGACGCACCACCGTTCCAGAGAGCACGCGGGTCTGCACCAAAGAAAGTGGCTTATGGGCTCCGAGCGGAAGGCGGAGTGGCTCTGAGGACACGGGAGCGGCTGCCTGGACCGTGAGAGCAGCTGTGCGGCCTGTGGCCCTGCCCTCTGCGCAGCGCAGAAGTTGCTGGACTAGCAGAGTGCCTGACAGCCGGGTAGTGGCTCCACCCTCTCCGTCGTGGAGTCCATCAGGCGTGGCTATCATGGGCGCATCCTGACCCGGGACGCGTCCTGACCCGGGACGCGGGCTCACCCGGGACGCGTCCTGACCCGGGATGCGTCCTGACCTGGGATGTGGGCTGACCCGGGACGCGGGCTGACCCGGGACGCGTCCTGACCCGGGATGTGTCCTGACCCGGGACGCGTCCTGACCTGGGACGCGGGCTGACCCGGGACGCGTCCTGACCCGGGATGTGTCCTGACCCGGGACGCGTCCTGACCTGGGACGTGGGCTGACCCGGGACGCGGTCCTGACCGGGGACGCGGGCTGACCCGGGACGCGGTCCTGACCCGGGACGCGGGCTGACCCGGGACGCGTCCTGACCCGGGACGCGGGCTGACCCGGGATGCGGGCTGACCCGGGATGCGTCCTGACCTGGGATGTGGTCCTGATCTCCGACTGAGGATGTTCCTGTGCTGGATGGAGAGATGTGGGAGCTGAGGGCACAGCAGGACATGCCGTGGCCACTTGACACCACCCTTCCCCACCACCGCTGAGCCCAGCTCCCCGCCCACCCAGGGCTCCCGCTGGGCCATGCCCACAGTCAGGGATGGCTGCAGCCCTCGCTCTAGACCCTGCCCCGAAGGCCGACTCACCTGGACTCAGAGACAAGCCCCCCTCCCTCCCTGTGGGACCTCAGTTTCCCCAGAGGAGACTGTGTCGTGGTTCTCATCCTTTTTGCACATTGGAATGTCCCCAAGAGCCAACACAGTGAACCTGCCTGGGACCCAGGGGTCCGTACCTTTCTAACCCCCAGGTGACCCCAGGTGGGCGTTCTCAGCTTCTCAAAGTGGACCTGGGGCAGGAGGTGCACGGACAGGTGTAAAACAGAGATTCTAACCCCCAGTCCAAACCAGAATCAGGAGCTCTGGCCGCTACCTAGAGTTGGCTCCAGCTGTGTCCCCTCCAGCTGTGTCTCTGGACCCTCTGCTCCCCAGGCTGGGGGCCAGCCAGGCAGGGCTCCGGGCTCCAGGCTCCCCCACCTCCAGCCTGCACATCGCAGCTCAGTAGTTTCTTCCTCGCCTGTGCCGTCAGGCCACCTCCCGGGGCTGTGAGGACACGTGCCTAAGGCAAGGCCCTCGTGGGTCCTCAGAAAGTTGGCTCTGTCGCTTCTCGTTGATGCATCAGCAGGTCAGAGGCAGCGAATACCGTACCTGCCACATGGGTTTCTGAGAAGAGCAAGGGCAGGGCAGGGCTGCTCACGGGAGCCCAGGCCAAGTGTGACAACGCCGGAGTCTCGAGACCCTGGAGGTGTGGCCGGAGCCACATGACAGGGCGAGGGGACTAAGGGGAGGGGCTTTGGGAGGGGTGAGTCCATCCTAAGGCGCACCCCATGAAAGGCAGTGCCCAGGAGGAGCTGGGTCCGGGAGAGAAGGTGCCCTGCAGCCAGAGGACCTGGATGGGGACCCTTCTGTCCCAGATCGACAGTGCACAGGACACAGGAAGGAAGCCACCCCAATCACACGATGACTGGTCCAGAAAGCACCCTGCCCTCCGAGGATTGGTGGGCGCCAGTGAGTGTGCTGGAGGCCCCCGGGGTCCCAAGCTGCAGTGAGCAATGTTATCAGCCCCGACACCTGCTAGGGGGTCACTCCACTAAGGACTACTCTGTTTCAGATTTGGGAGTGACGGGAGAGATAGTGGCGGGAAGGGAGGAACCCCCAAGGGTTCACTGGTGCAGACAGAGCCCCTGTCTGAACCGAGTCAGGGCGGGGGAACCCCAGAAAGCTGACTGCTGTCGGCTCCTGAACAGCTTTCCAGGTCCTGCCCGTCTGCGTCCCCATCCACTCCCCACCAACCACATTGCCTGCTTCTCAAACCCAGTCCCCAGACCAGGCCTTGAGTCGCTTCTTCCCTGGGACTGTTAGGCGGTGATTAGCCATGAGCGGGGTTCGGGGGCAGGAGGAAAACAGAGAAAATCACAGAAAGCCTCCAAGGTCAGTTTCAAGGTCAGGGAACCTCCCCATCAGCAGTCCTGAAAAGGAGAGGCAGAGTCAGACCTTGCAGATGAGTTCTAACCAGGGTGCAGCACAGGGGCAGAAAGAGCAGTTTCCCCTTCGGAGAACCCATGAAACATTTGCGCTTTTGATCCTTTGTCGGCAGTCAGGGCGAACGCCCCTGGGCGGAGCCAAGGGCACGGAACTCAGCTTCATAAAGGTCCGAACCCCTCGACCCAGGTGGGCTCCTCTGAGAACACCCCGGCCTCCCCGTGGGGGTGTTTCTCACTTTCCCCACCTCCCACTCTTCCTTTCACTTGCCATGTGAAGGTGACCTTGGGGCTCTAGAATGTCAAGCCTGCATAAGACAGTGGGAGTCCTCAGGCAAAAACCAGAAAACAGACTGATGCTCTGGAGGGGGCTGTAACTGCCTGGAGAAACGAGGATTTCATCACCAGAACTTCATGGGATGCGGACAACGTGCACGGACATAACTTAAATGGGCCCCTTGGCACGCACGGCATCCTGGAAGGACTCCCCTGTGAGAGTAACACCCCGGGAGCAGCTTTGAGCTTTTGCAAAGGAGTGAGCTGCCTGCCTTGTTGCACCTGAGTGTTGCTGAAAGGAGAGCAAACCCAGAATGTCCCCCAGTGCCTGGCAGGATCCAGACTCGCTCTGAGCTGGAAAGGGAAGTTCTCTGCTGGTCTGGGGCATTGAGAAGAGTTGCGGATGGGTGCTGTTGGCTATAGAAATGACATGTCTAAAGTCAAGGTGAGTTGTTAGTCACCAGGGTTGAGAGGAAGGAGGAACACCGGGGGTGGTATCCCTGGTTCTTTGGGGTGACCTTGGTTGGGTTCTCAGCTGTAAGGACACAGGAGCACCTAATCAATGTCAGCTGTGATGAGTTGTGCACTCCTGGTCACTTTACTTTAAAGTGACCCTTGCAAACAGTCCTAATCCCCCGCCCTTGGGGTCTCCCTGTCCCCCACCCACACCTTGAACACAGGCTCAGTGTGCTGTCTGTCCCCGCTGGGATGTCCCCATCGGTACCCGTGACAGGTACCCTTGGGCCCCACCACATCTCGACGCTCCTCCTTCTCTAACCAGCTGCCTCCCTGCATCTCAGAATACTCACGGGCACCAACTCGGACCAAACCAGAGCCCCTACGTTGCCAATCAAACGTCACCTCCACGTCCGTCAGCTAGTGAGAGGGAGGTGAGGGAGGTAAGGAACGAAGCTATTTTCGTGTTTTTGCTCTTGCTAGAGAAAGCACTCGAGTGTCTCAGCCTTAACGGGGTTTCCTTAGATCAGAGAGGAGAGCACGACATGGCTTCTAGTTTGTCACTGTTGTCCCTTCTGGGAAGGTAAGTAGCCCGGATTTCTTTATTGTCTCTGTTCTTTCCAGCAAGTCATACATTTTTGTGAATCAGATCCTGTTTGCCCTCCTTTCATTGGGGGTAGGGGGTTTGTCAGGTGGTGATTTGAGAGAGGCCTGTGTTCCAAGTGGAAATGGAGAGAGAAGGACTCACTGCTTTTCAAGGGTCTCTCATTGTTTCTAAAGCTAATCATCCTCAATCACAGGAGACTGAGTTTGCTTTCCTGGAGCTCCTCTGGGGTGCTTTTCTATTCAGCTGGTTGAAGTCACTCTACAGAGGGAGCGCAGCCCACCTTCCACCCTCCTTTGCACTTCGCCACTTTGCCAAGAAAGCTTCAATTTGCTTGACTTCTCCCGAGTCCTGGTGAAACTGTGATGCACCGTGAGTGTCTTGGGGTAAATCTCCCCAAAACCCGCCCCGCAGTAAGAGGACTCCCGTGTTTTGTGCTCTCATGTCGATGAATCTGAATGCATTCTCCCCGATCCGAAGACACCTGTGTCAGGGTCTTGTGTCAGGAAGCACCGTTTTCCTAAACACCACCTTTTCTTCCTTTTCCTTTTCTAAGTAATTGTTTCATGCATTTACTTTAGAGGAGGGGCAGACAGGAATGGAGGCAGGCAGAGGAGGAAGAAGAGTCCGCCCTCCGCTTGCTCGCTCATGTCAGCGTTAGACGGGCCCCGCGGCTTTACGCGCACTGCGCTTCCCCGAGCTGTGGACTTAATGGCTGAGGCGCCAGAACCACCTTTTTCTAACCACTGTCCTTAAGGGGAACAATAAAGATTTCAGAAATATTCTCCAGAGAGCCGTGCATTTGCCCATGTCCGAGAAGCATTCTGCTAAATCATTAATAATCATCAGGTTAAAAACCATAATAAAAACTTCTATTCAGCACTCACAACACGATCCGCCTCTTGATAGGACCCTCAGAAGGGCTTTGAGAGGGGTGCAGGCATCACGCCTCTGACCTGAGGATGAGGGGCCACCTGGCCCCCTGCTTCCCTTTTAACCTGAGGCCTCACTGCTTCCCTCCGGCCTCCCGGACCCTCCTCAGCCTCCCCAGGTCCTCCCTCCACTGCCTTCCATCTGGAACTGGGGTGGGGGCTTCCGACCCCATACAAGTGCCATTGAAGAGGGTCACAGACCCCAAGTGAAGATAGAAGAGTTAATGACAGGTGGCTGACCCCTCCCTGCTGGGGGGTTGAAAGCGGTCACACGGGGCTCAGTAGGGGCCCATGTGTCCAGTGGCCACAGGAATGAGGACGCTGACTCACGTCCCCTGGAAAAGAGTGAGCCCCCACAAGGGTCAGTCGCCTGGCTCCCAGAGAGATGTTCACAGAACAGCTGGCGAGGTCCATGCGTTGTCCAGGACCCCAAAGAATCTGGGCAGCACCCCCAGACAGCGTGAAGGGAAGGGAAAGGGGGCAGGAGATGGGCAGACTGCATCGCCACCCTGGACAGCTGTCTGATGCCCGCGCCTTGTCCTCACAGGCCGCCCCCGCCCCCACATCTTGTGCAGCTGTGAGGCCCATACATCTGCGTCCAGAACGTAATTGAGTCTCCCCGGCACTCACGGAAAGCTGAGCGGCAGGAAACGCTGAGCTGATGGGCCACCGAAGGGACATTAACCGAACAAGTCAACGCAGCTTAAAGCGGAAGCGCGTCCCAGAGCGAGCCGCGGTCATGTGCGCTCAGCCGGTCTGCGGGAGCCCGGCCCACGGGGAAACGCGTGCCGCGAGCCTGCGCGTGAGGTCTGGAGACAGCGGTGGGGGCGAGAAGGAGCTCCGGAACATTCCGGGGGGGCCCGGCAGTCTCGCATCTGCAGATCTTGCAGGAGAGAATGTGATCAAAATCGGCCCGAGCGGGAGGGCTGGACACGGAATCTCTAGACTCCGTGGTGGTGGGACCAGGACCGAGCTGGCCTCCCAGCCCCACGCAGCTGTAACGAGTTTTAACTTTGAGTCGCATGTAGGGTAAAGAGCAGGGGAAGTGGGAGTCCTCGTCTTCCTGAGCTAACTGAATCCCCCAGAGAAAAATCTCCCCTTCGGGCCTCAGTTTCCCTTTGCCTCCTGTGAGTTGTGAGGGTGCGGTCCCTGAGGAGCCCGGTGGGCTCTGGTGGGGCAGGGTGACCCGCTCTCCCCTCCGAGAGCCGGGTGGGGCAGCTCCCTGCCCTCTGCCCCCAGCTTTGACCAAAGTGACACGTGCATCCTTTCAAACCTTTTTCTCTCTTCTGATGGAGGCTTCTGTGAAACATCAAAACCGAACCATTTCTAAGTCCCTTCTGGCCCTGACGTCAGGCAGAAGTGACTGAAGGCTACGGGACCCATGCAAATTTCCCTGGGCAACCAGGCAGGTCTAGAACATTCCGCCTGAGCTGAGCCCTGGTGACAGGATCCTCACCTGCATCCCTGCCCCGGAAGGTGCAGCATTCCCAGCCCTTGGCCGAGTGCTTTACCTGGTTTCCACGATCCCCAAACGGGAGGCAGGGCTGTCCCTGAGCAAGGCGTGAACTCAGCATCTAGTGGATGCTCAAGAAGGGTCCAGAAGCGACCACACCCTCCGCACTGGTGAACGGGCACCACCCGCAGGTACAGGCTGCCAATGCAATGAAGACCCCTGGCTTCTCTATAGGAGACCCTCCTGGGTTACCTGCAGGGAGCACCATGGGGTCTCAGAGGCTCGCAGGGGAGCAGGTGGGACGTGGGGAGGGGCATGGGGACAGGCCAGGGAGGGGTGGGGTGCGAGCATGGCTGGGGAGGGGCATGGCTGGGGCGGGGCAGGGCTCCGAGAGACTGGAGTGTGAGGATTCACCTGCCCTTGCAAACTGGAGGAGGAGGAAGGGGTCTGCAGCCAAGGGATGCAGGTGGCCCTTCCAGTCCCAGGAGAGCCCAGGCAGAGAACTCCCAGGGAATGGAGCCCCACAGACACAAGCAAGTGATCTGCACACACCCTGGAGGACAAGGATGCAATGCTCCCAGGGCGGCCAGAAGTGCAAGTCCAGCTGTGGGACCTGCGACCGGCCCTCCTGAGAGAACCCGGGGGCAGGTGGCCTCTCCACTGGTGGTCATTTGTCACAGCAGCAATGGGACACACGCAGGTTCTTGCTACTCTGTTGCTACTTCTCACTCACCTCTCAGTTTAAAAGGGGCTGCACAGCCCTCCCTCTGATCACCCCTTCTTCCAGGCACTCTCCCAGGTCCACCTGCCCGGCAAACACCTCGCTGTCCAGTCACTGCTTCCCCTCTGGTCCCCGGGTCCATGCCCACCATCCCCGAACATCCCGCTTAGTCCGCCACACTTCCCCAGGCTCAGACCCTCTTCCTCAGGACCCTCCCTGTCTCCACAGCCTCCCTTGAGCCCCTCTCTGTCCCACACGAAAAGCAGGATTTCTGTGCACATCCCCGTCCCAGTGCCTTGTGCTTCCCTGCAAGAGCGTAGCTTCTGGCTAGAGTAACACGGCTCACTTCAGTGGTTACTCTGAGCGCTGCATCATACAGAGAAGTTACTGCACCCACAGAGACACCCACAGTGTCTCTACAATGGACATAACTTTTAAGTAAACACTCCGCCGAGACCCAGAGACTCGGAGTTTACTCAGAGTGCCTTTTGGAGACTGGACCATCCTTGCACCAGGCGGGGCTTAGATATGTGGGTGCCCTGAGCCCTGCGCAACCCACTGACTGTCTCCTAGGAGACAGCACAGCAGAAGCTGCCTCCACCTGGTTCTAAGACCCCTTGCTGGTGGTCCAGAGGCCGGTTCAGCCACACCTGCACCCTGAGGTCCACCTGGGTCCATCGAGAACCTGTGCCCATGTCCCCACCGAGAGCAGCTGTGAGTTCAGGGACCTTGGGACTTGGCCTCATACCCACTCTTAGCCCATCTCTGTCTCTGCCTCCCCGATGTGCCTGGACCCAGCCCTAAACCCCAGTCCTCACAATCTCAGATGCCCCTCGTGGGAGCAGGACCACACTTCCCCACAAACCGAATTTGCCTTCCGGCTCCGAGCATCTGGAGTTCCCTGGCCAGGAAATGTAGAATCTATTCGAGCCCCTTAGCACCCACCCTGCCTCTGGCAAAGGCCTGGACTAGACAGCAGACACTCCACCTCTGGGGTCAGGAAGACAGCGAGGTGCTGAGAAGATGCCCCCACACGTGCAAACCCACCATCCCGTCAGCCAGCACCCACTGCCCACTGAGCTGCTCTGGACTCGACCACTGGCAGCTGTGCGAATGCCACAGCCCTCCAAGCCTGGTGTCCCCGCCCTGATGTGGGACAGGGAGAACCCCGGGGTCTGGGGGAGGGGATGGTGTCACAGAGGCCTGAGCACTGTGCTAGCAGTGAGAGTTGGGCAACAGCCCGTTACATTGTTACCTTTGGAATAATGTTTCCTTTGCCAGCTGAGCTTGCTTGTCCCCCACTGTGGGTGAATCTTGAGTTCACGTGAAATGGTTACTTTATAAGAAAGCAATGCAGGGATTTTCTTCAAAAGAGGCAGATTGTGTTCTCCTAACCAATGTAGGTTATATGCAATTAAGTTTGAAAATTATAGCATGTCTCCTCCCGTGTTTGCATTCAGACAGTACAGGCCCAGGAATGGACGCAGAAGTCAGTGGCTTCAGTGCCCGATTGTGGCCATCAAGGCTACAACGCCCGCCCATCAGAGCCAGCCAGTCGGGCAGCCCCTCCAGGCCATGGCAGCCGCTCCCCGGGATTCGGAAAGGCGACAGGTGAGTGGCGGTGGAGGCTATCAGGTCTGAAGACCAGATCCAACCAGATTCTGCAGGTGCCTCCATGCCATGTGCCCCTCTGAAACAGGTGACAAAGCAAACTGCTCTATGCTGGGCAGTCGCCAGGTGGCTGTGTTTCAGCAAAGACCCCCACATCCCTAGAAAAGTGACTGCCCCAGGAGACTTGGGGGCAGGATGGGGCACCTCTTGAAAAGGTCACCCTCGGGGAGTAATTAAAAGTATGTTCCCTGGAGGAGAAAAACCCATCACCAACTTAGGGAAAAAGTCTTCATAGACTAAAGAATTAGGTTTCAAATAAAGTCAGGGCCCTGATTTTGTGCTACTGTATTTTTCCATGTATAATCTGCACCTACATTTTTGGCCCAAACTTTCAGGGGAAAAAAATCTTTTAATTTTTAATTCAAATTTTACTTGTATTTGTATTATAAAGGAATTTTAGCATTGACTTTTTAGCATTATGGTATAGGAAATTTTGTGGTACAGGAAATTTTATGTCACAAATAACTGCAAAATGCAAGAACAGATGCTTCTCTTCCCAAGGCCTCCACCATCGAGACACTCTCTGTGGGAAGAGGGTCAGCGTGTCCGCATCTCTGTGGCCCTGCTCTTTAGCATATTTAATAAGTGTGAGCTTAAAGCTGGCAGTGTCTGCCTGTCTGTAAGAATGCAGCTATACTGCTAGCTCCACCTAAATTGTTGGAAGCAAAATGTCACTCTGTTCGACCCATGATCATAAAGTCAGTGTCACCTGTCCAATCAAGTCAGAGTCACCCTGTGGGCAGCGATGCATCGCTTTTTGTTTCACTTCATTGAGTCATTGACTGAAATTGCTTTCATTGCAGTTTGTCATAAATGCAAAAAAACTGCTGATCCCATTCCAGGGTGTTATTTTGCATATGGACACCATTACTGATTCCTAGAGTTACACTATTAACTCGTAAGCTTAAATAAAAGAAGAAAAGCATGTTTATAGATGCGGAATGAGTACAACCCATATATAATGCTCGTCCCTATTTTTCTCCCAAAGTGCACATTATGCACAGTAAAATATGGTACTTTTTAAGCCCTCGGAGTATTCGCTCCCACACTGAGGGAAAGAAAGAAACGACGTCTGAGTTCCTACCTGACAGCCCCAGGAAGAATGGAAATCAGCGGGGGTCCCACGCATAAGTTGACTTTTGTCATTCGTGGTGGCACATCGGGGCTTAAACTTGACATGTTTCACATAAAATCCCAAAGATGGAAGAACATGGAATAGCCACTAAGCACCAGAATCCACCACCCAGAACTGACTAGAGCTCACATTCAACCGTTTTTTCGTTAGTTTTAATAAAAGCGCTTTCATATAGCACCCCCCCCACCCAAGCTTTCAGAGAACGTGGTGCTTGGACCCCAAGAGGGTTTCCCCAGAGCCCCTCCTCACCCCATTCCCCACCAGCTGACCCAAAGGTGTCCCCTACACCCAGTGACAGATGCGTTGTCTCCAGACTGGAAACTGTGCACGCGACTGTGAATGAGGCCAGTGGGGTCTCCCATCCAGGCCCCTCCGTGTTGGGGGTCCCACCAGGCAGCCGTCAGCTCAGGCTGTGTAATGAGCTCCACAGGCAAGACCGGAAAGCGCACGTGTTTCTCATGACCCTGAGGCTGGCATCATGGGGTGTCTGAAGCTGGTCCCTCAGGGCCCCCTCCTCGAGTGTGGACACTGTCTCTCCCTGTGTCCTCACATGGCTGTGTCCCAACCTCTTTCCATAAGGCCCCCATGGGCCTGGTGCTACCATCATCGCTCCTGAAGGGCCTCTCCGAACAGTCACCTCCTCAGGTGCTGGGATTAGGACTCCAGCATATGGCCTGGGGGACACAATTCCGTCTACAGCCCTGCTCTACCCGGGTGCCGTGGACCATGAGTTTTTCCGGGCCAAGCTCCATAGACATTAGCTGCCAGGTAAATGGTGACACCTCACTCAGTGACTTCTGAAGAGCTCTTTCTTTTTTGCAAAGCCTCTTCATTTTAGAAGGTTTAAGGAAGAAAAATAGGAAAACAAACCAATTGAAACCTCTGAGTTTGAATTCGGTAAAACCTCATTAATTCGGGCTTACTGGAGGAAAATGTTCTAGGAGAGTAAAGTACATTAGTTCTTTTTTTTTTTTTTTTACCAGTTGCTCCATCCTTGTCGAGCTGAGAGAAGCCATTATAATCAACAGATAAGAATCCCTGGCAAGTATTCCTGCCCCTGGGTGCAGAGAGCCCGCTCCTTCCTGGGCGGGCACCTCCCGCGTGTCAGGTCGGCCCACCTGCAGGAGAGGAGAGAACCTCCCGTCCCTCCCGCCGTCACAGGGAAGCCGAGATGGGCAGATGTCCAAACCACATGCTTATTTTCTCCCTCACACCCGTGCTCTGCTCGACTTCGGGGCGGCCGAGAGCACGTCACGCTCGAGTCTGGGTCCACGCCCAGATTGTGGAGTAATTAATGCATCACTTCCCTGTGAGGTCAAATGAAGGGAAGCACAATCAGGCAGCAGTGACTCCAAAAATATTTTCTTCTTTTAAGCTAATGGGGCCCACGTTTTCAACAGGGCCGTCTCCAATTCTCCGCGGCTTCGCGTGCTGTTCAGGCGAGGTTATCAGCTCCCAGCGCAGAGATTAAAAGTGCCGGCAAAGCGCCTACTTAGTGCTACAGAAGCACTTAATTTTCATTAAAAAGATGACATTGCAAGCAGTTCTCAAGGACAGCCCACATTTGTGGGTATTCATATTCATAAGGACAGACCGTGACACAGAGGCATAAATTACCCGGGGTTTCTTCGCTTCCTCCTCAACTGAGCTGCAGGCCAGTGGCTCGAATCTCCTGCTCCCAGTGTCTCCTCTAGGCTCACTGTGGGGCCCTGTTTCCCACGGGTTAACGCCCCACACACACCTGCCCAGCTGCTATTAATCCCTGGGCTGTGAGGGCGATGGTTTTTCATTATGAACTCATTTCCTTCACTCGAACTCTTTGAACATGTGTCCCTTAACTGAAAGACACGACTTGATCCAGCAGTCTGTCCACCTCCCACCCCCGTTTCCCCCACCCCAGGAAGGTTCAAAGCCATTGATACCAAGAGACAGTTGTCTGCAGCTCCTCCAGCCAGCCAAGCACCCGCAAAGGACACTACCAGTCCTAACCCTCACGACCGGCAGCATCCACACCCAGGCAGTGGCCAAGCTGAGATACAAAGAGAGGAAATGATTCGTTCAAAGGTCACTCGCAAAGAAAGTAGCTGCGTCAGGACTTGAATCCAGGGGCTGATGTGGCAGGTGGGGCTTCCTAAAGGATCCTGCAAATGTGAATAGTGACTGTACTCCTTGCCAAGTCCCGCCAGTATCCTGAGTGGGGGTGAGGCACCAGGCAATGTCCCCCAGACTTCTGAATCTAGCACGAGAGTCCGGTCTGCTCGTGTGGTGTGCAGGGCAGGAGCAGGGTGTGGAGACAGCGTCAGACTCACATGCAGCACTGAGCATGCACTGCAGCATCTCTGCTCTGACAACAGAGCAGGGACATGCAAATGAGACCAGAAAATAAGAAAGAGGCAGCCGGGCTAAAACAGTCAAACAACGACTAGATATCTCCATGGACCAGAAAAGGAACTGAGAGTCGGAACTTCAGCCAAGCAAACCCCCAGTCCTCCAGGGGCACCGAGGTGGTGGGAATCCCACAGCTCAGCAGAAGCGAGACAGAGAGGACTGCTCAGTCTCCGGAAGCGGAGCCAGGCGCGTGCTCCCCGCGTCCGGCGGGAGCAAGCTGTGAATGCAGGGTGCAAGTGATGGGTGTCCCGGCACCGTCCAAGCAGTGGTGCTGAACGCGGGCTCCACAGCGGTGTCCATCAGGTATCCAGGCAAAGGGCAGGCAAAAGCGCAGAGGAGCAGACAGCAGAGGAAATAAAACAGACCCAGAATGGACCTGCAAACAAAATCTCCAAATAGGTAGAAATTGAATGCTAGGAAAGTCAACAATAAAACTCAAAATCAACACATATCAGGAATCCACTGTAGATAAAACTAACTTTGTAGAGCAGTCTGAGAAAGATTTTTAAACAAATACACTTAAGAGGTACAAAGAGAAACATAAAGGAGTAGTTTCCATGTATAGGGAAGAAATCAAGAAATAAAAACTCAAATGTTAAGTAATCAAGTGGGAGTGTATGTGAATTTTTAAGAATCCATTAGCATTTTGAAAAATTAAAGCATTGTTACTGGGGAAAAATCTACAGACAGAGATTGTTTCAGCCTTTCTAGATGATTCAGTCTGACATCAGTCAACATTCAGCCAGCGTTTGTTGACACCTGCTGGATGCCAGAGTCTGTTCTGGGTGCTGGGCATTTTGAATGGTGAACAAAACACACAAAAATCCCCATTCTCATGAAACCTCTTTTATCTCAGGATAAAGAGATGATAGAAAAGGTAAGTCTGTAAGAGATTAAATGATGACAGAAACATAATGAAAAGTCATGGTGGACCCAGACATGTAACCCTAGACCTAGAGAAATTACAAAATGTGCAGCATAGAGAAAAGATATGGAGACTATTGACAGAGAGGAGTTAAGAGACAGAAAATTAGAATAAGCAACTCTGAAATATATCTGCCATATTTTATCAAATCTGGCCCGTCATTGATGGAAAGCCTCATGAATATCTTAGGCAGCAAATAATGTTTCAAGTAAACTAAGACATGTGTTTTATTATGAGTTGACCTGTTTATTTCATACTTACCGAAGAGCTCATAGCAATAATAAAACTTTGTGCATCTATAAAAAGAAAATTATAAACAGAAAACTGGTTAAGATTTTCTTAAATCTTCTGAACTTTCAGATTCTAAGACTTCTGAATCTTTTTTCCAGACAGGTTAGCCCTCTGAATATCAAGAGAGCCAGTAATGGGACATTTGTACAAAAATGACCTAACATTATCTTCACAATTTCTTCCAATTCATTGACATTTGTTCTGCAAGTATTGACTGTCAAAATCTTACCAGAGAACGTCAAATTGAAGGTTCGGAGGAAATGACCATGACTCAATTCTTTGTTCAAATGGTCTTTGAACGCTTTTCTGACTGTAATTTTCAGGGATTGCCGTTACACCATCTTCCAGCAGAAATAACCACCAAGCTGAGCACCCACAGACAGTGAAAACCACTTCACAACCAATGCCAAGCTGATCGCTGTGGTAGGAAGCCACACAGTGTCAGAAGCTTCTGATTTTCTTAGGCATTAAGTGTGGGAAAATGAATATTGGTTTGGGAATACAATAACAGAAGTTTCTGTAAGAGATTAGAAATCAAGAGAGAGGTGTGATTTGAGGAAATAATTGTTAAGTGTCCAGAACTGATGACATATAGAAGCCTTGAGATTCAAAGTGCGCTACGATTTCTCAACAGCATAGATAAAGTGAATCCACATCCAGACATGTGGCAGTGAAATTCCACAACAGTCAAGCGAAAGAAGGTCCCACAAGGAATTATCCAATTAGACTCAAGCAAAGGGCTCATCATAGAAAGACGAGATCTGGAAGCACTTGAGAGTATCGTGAGCAAATCATCGTTGATCCAGAAATTCTACACCCAGATCAACTGCCATGTGAAAGAACACGTGAAATGATGATGCCTCAGTTAGCAGAAGAAAATAAATGATGAAACGTGCTCCACATCTGGCAAAGAGAACGCCCAAAGCATCACTTCAGCAACAAGGACACGAATCCAGGAGAGAGTAGGTCAGCGGACCGGCACTGCCACAGGCCTGAGGTCCAGCTCCTGTGACCTCCCTGGACCGCAGGTCCTTGCCAGTTGCTTCATTGGTTCATTCGAATGGGAACGTGTCCAAAGTCCGTGCACAAAAACACGGGGTTCGATGGGTGAGAGAGACCAGGAGATGGAGGAGCAAACAGAGGTGGGCAGGCCATACAGGGCCAGGGGCCTCACATTTCAAGTGTCATGGTGAAACAAACATGCATAATCTCTAAAATATCACCGGGAATCTGGGCGAAAAACGTGTATGGAGGGGGTGAGACCAGGCATGGCGTTTGGGAGTCCAGATGAAAGACTGAGAAGTTGACATTGCATTATAGCCCGTGACAAAAGGGACGATGCAGGTGTGGTTGAGGTGAAGGTCCTTCATTTGGGGGGTCATCTGAGGTCTCCTAGACAGGCTCAAACACACAATTCTTACAAGCAGAGCTTGCCCTGCTCTCCCACAGGAGAAGGCGGGTCGGCAAGACTGGGGGTGTGAGAGGGACTCAAGCTGCTGCTGCTGCTGGACAGGGAGGGACACAGAAGGGACAGGGGACAGTGGAATGGATGGGGGACACGAAGACTGGATGGGGACACATGAAATGGATGGGGACATGTAGAATGGAGAGGGGGACCATGGGATAGACAGGAACATGTGGAATGAACAAGGGGGCAGTGAAATGGACAGGGGACACGTGGGATGGACGGGGACACATGGGATGAATGGAGATGTGTCAGAGGACAGGAACACATGGATCATGAGGAATAGAGCCGCTCCAGGAGGAGGACCTGCCCAGCCAACACCTGCCCAGAGGCAGGGTGACAGGACACAAACACGTCAGCCCTGGGAGTGAGTTTAAGCACAGAGGAGACAGGGCACGCAGATCCCGGAGCTGGGTAGACAGGTGGGAGGCGGGCGTCTCCGCTGGCGGGACCCAGATCTCCAAGAACCTATCTCATCCAGACCCAGGACCCATCGCCTGCATGTCATCTCTGCTGGGACAGTGGCTGGAGTGGTGCCTGGGGAAGGTGACAGGCTGGGGCCGGTGCAGCCAGGTGGCCCCATGGAGGCACACAGGCAGTATTCCTGCAGCCCGACCTGCTCTGGGCGCTGTATGCCCCCTTCGGCGGCCGCACTGATGGGGACCCAGGAGCAGCCTGTCTCCTGACCTGTCCTGAGGGTGAGGGACACCCAGGACTGAGTGAGCCTGTAGGTCCTGCTGGAGCCAAAGTAGACAGAAGTGACACCTGTGCCGTTTGTCCCTAAGGCTCTGCGTCTTGGGCACCAGGACCATTAGGGGCCCCTGCTGGGGGCCAGCAGGCTTTGGGGGAGAATTCCCTGGACATGGCCTGGCTGGGAGCCGGGTGCCGGGCAGCGTGGGCTTTCCCACCTCCGGGGGCCGTGCACGCTGCCCACACCCCCAGGCCAGGCAGTGACAACCGGCAGGAGCAAGTGTCCATACTCTCCAGGGCGCTTCAGCCCTTGGGACGACCAAACTCTGCACAGCCCACGATGCCCAGGGCATCTTCACCTATGGCCTCCTGTTGATGCCCCATCGGAGCGCTGGCTGCTCCCCCTGACTCGTGAGTGCCCCCTGTGGGCGCCCAGGAGCCCATCGAGCAGCCCGGTGCCGGAGCCCCCTCCCGCCCTCCCCCGAGAGGACAGAGGACCAGGGCAGGGCTTGGAAGAGGAGCAGATGGGTGAGGGGGCAGACGGGCACTACGGCCCCACAGGACGTCAGTTGAGGAAGCCGAGGGCCCCATCCTCAGCCCAGCCCCTTCCCCGTGGTCTGAGAACAGAGCCCGGACCCCGGCTTCACTCCTGGGCCCTGAGGGGCAGGGAGTCCACTTCACCCCTCTGGGCCGAAGGGAGGGATCTACCCCTGGAGACAAAGGTACTATCCCCGCCAGAGCCTCCCCAAGCCTGTTAGACGCCTCCTCCTGGTCTCCGCGGGTACCTGAGAATGGGGAGAGGCAACAGAGAGACAAGGCCACCTCTGGGAACACCTGCTGGACACTCACTGGCCAGCCTGGCACGGGTGGCCTGGCCAACTTCTGCTCCTGGGGCGAGAGTGGGGGTCCTCATGCACTGTCACCAGGAGCCAGGACAGGCAAGCGCTTGGCAAGCCACCCCAGTTGGCTGGGCTGCTTGTGACAGCAGGGGTGGGTGACAAAAGGCCTCGCAGAAGCAGGCGGCCTGGAGACGCGGGAGGGCCGGGGGCAGCCGGGCGGTGTGGAGGACCCGGGGCTGCAGGAGGACGGTCCCATCCATATCTATTAGGAGCCTAAAGGAGCGTGTGCTGTTGACCTAATAACTCCACTTAAAGGGATTTATTGTGAGGAATAATCATAAACTTGGGGAAATATTACAAATTTAGCTCGTTAAAGGGCTACTTACCATGAGAATTGGAAAGAGCCTACTTATCCAGAAGTAGCTGTTGAGCACGGACTGTTAAGATCTGTGGTTGATGGGCTGCTGGCTTCTCTTCCGACTTCTTGTGCAGGCCCATCTCCCATTTCACAGGTGAAAAAACAGGTACTTGCTGCCCAGCCTCCCACCAGCTATGAAGAGCCCAGCGGCCAGAAGACCACGTGTGAACAGAGTTATGAGTCTCTGGGGTGGCCTTTCCTGCCCATCACAACCAGACAGAATAGGGGTGCTTTTTGATATCACACGTTTGCCATTTTATTCTGCTGTGGATACAGACGTGTTGCCTGGAGCAGTGCCAGCTATTGGGGACCATGAGGCAATAATCACAAGGCAGGAGAAACAGCAGGCTGGAGAGTGGAGAATAAGGCTAAACAGATCCTGGGTCAGACCACTGAGCCCCAGAACTAGTTCTAGCCATCGCCAACCTACAGATTCTCCTTCGAGGAGAAAAGTGAGGCCTGTACGTAAGCCACTGGGAGCCGGGTTCTCTGATACCTGTAGCTGAAATTGTTCCTGTCCGTTTCCATGTCATGTCTTGTCCCCTGCTGGCTTCCCACTGGGTCTCTGGTGGCCTGAGTGAAGGAGAGGAGCCCTGCCTCTCAGAGAGCCTCGAGGCAGCAGTAAACCTCAGCCATGGGGAGAGGAGCGGGCTGGCCCTGTGCTGCGGCCTGGGCAGCAGGAGAAAGCAGAAAGCATTGTCTCCACAGGCAACCTCCCCTTGACAGCTCCCTGGGTGGGGCTCAGTGCAGTGACAGCAGCTCCTCAGTGACCTGGGAGGCGGGCAATGCTGCTCCATTTCACAAATGAGAAGACCGAGGCTAGGGGCTGATGGCCTGCTCACAGGGAGGTGGACCAGGGCTGAGCCAGGAGGGTCGGCACCCAGAGCGCACCTCAGCTGTACTTCCTCCACCAAACCTGCTTCTCTGGAGACTCGGGAAGATTCGGGGGCAGGACGCCAGCACTGGATTCTGCACCCCGACACGGCAGGGCAGGAAGCACATGAACCCATCGGGTGCAAGTCAAGCGTTCAGGCAGCCCCCGGGCCACTGTGCTCATCAGAGAAACAGGCTGGGCTCCCAGGAGGGCAGGTGGGGTGTCAGCTGGGAGTGTGGGGGCGCCCGGGAGGGCTGAGGGGCATCTGAGCCGAGCTAACAAAACCACAAGCTCCGCGTCCAGAGGCTGACACACAACAGATGCCCAGTAACCACAGGGGTCCCCACGAGGCGAGAGAGATGGGCATCAATATTAAGGTGACCCCCAAAGACACACACTGGGGACTCATCGTGGAAACTATGTCATTTATAGATTTACAGCGCACCCCAGCAGGGAATGTTGTCATCCGGTCATAAAAATTCTGTGTCAGAGAATATTGTAAGGTCTGGAAGAATAGTCACTCTAGAGTCCTAGGTTAAAATAGCAATCGGGGTCCAAACCTATAATTTCAAGTTCATTCCATTTTGTGAGACTCGGAACTAACGCGTAGGGAGAACAGACCATCACGAAACAAGTCTTAGCAAGGGCGGCCCTCAGCGGGGCCAGGGTGGGTGTGATTTTATTCCTCATGAGCCTGTGTGCTCTCCAAGCCCCCGAAACGAACAGAATGCTCCACGAACAAGACAAAGTTGTTGCCGTGACCGCGGGCTGTGGGGGGCCCTGCCCTGGCGGCCTCACCCCGGGGAGCCCTCTCCTTCCTCCGGACACGCCGGGAAAATGACTGCTGGGGACCTTTGAAGCCGTGTCCCATCTCAGCGCGTGACTGTTCAGAATAACATCACTGCTCCTTGGAAACATGTTCTGCAGCGCCAGCCGCCTTCCTCCCACCTGCCGGACAGACGGCTGCAGGACAGACAGCCCACGGGCATGGCGTGGTTTGGAGGGAGCAGCTCATGTCAGGATCCGTCCTTTGGATGCACGCCCCATGTTCTGGAATTCAGTTGGTAACCGCCTTGGGACCTCCCGCTTCAGAGAACAATTTTAATTGAAATGGTAATGACAGCGTTTCTTCTCCCCAAAGGTGGCATGTGCATCGTAAACACCGTGTCCTTGTCTGGAAGCTGCCCCCTGGGCCCTGCAGGACACAGAGCCCTGCTAATGAGGGCGGTCCCTGAATGGGACCCCCAGCACCTGACCCAGCGGTGCCCCCAGCTCCAAGGCGCCCTTTCCAGACGCTCTGGCTGGACTTGTCACGGTGGCTGCACCAGCAGCGGTGCCCCGAATCCTAATCCAGGTGAGGACTCCGCTCTCCATGGCAACCGGGCTCCAGCGGGCTCCCACCTTCTGGAAACCCGGCCCCGGCACTTGGTGTGGAAACGCCTTTGTGTCGGGTCCCTCTGGGGAAGCTGTGGTCCGTGCTGCCTTCTGAGAGCCCGCAGAGCCCGGAGGAGCTAGGGACAGGGAGGAGAGGACTGGAGCTGGAAAAGAGCTGACCTTGGAGGCCGAGTCCCAGACCCCTGCAGGGCCTCCAGGACCAGCAGGACAAGGAACAGACAGGGGAGAGGCTAACTCAAAGCCACATTCCCGGGGACAACCCAAGGGAGACGAGGACCCTGCACATGGAAAGGCCTGTCTGCTCTCTGGAGCTGTGGAACCATGTGATAACCCGGTGCTTCTGAGCAGGGAACACGCCATGGGGACCCTTGTTTCTGCTCCAACTCGTCCCTGCAGGCGGCAGCCTCAGTGCGGGTGGGGGCAGGACCCTGTCTAGGGCGCTGCCATCCGATCCTAACACCGGGGACGCCACCAGGTTGAAATCCAGAGAAGTGAGGTCTGGCTCACTCCACCTGGCCAGTCAGCAGAGAAGGGAACTACACTCTCCAAGCGACCCGTGCCCCGCAGTCTGGGCTGAGCCTACTGCCCTGGCGGGGCGGAGGGCACCAGGGTCCCAGCAGCTGGCAGAGAGGGAGGGCTCCCATCAGGCACGGTGGTCTGTCTCAAGAGGCCTGAAGGTACTACTGAGCACAGCAGACACCCCAACTGCCCCAGTGGCCCAAGGCAGACGGCCCCTGTCCCATCACTTAGCAGCTGTGAGGCCCGTTCCTGTCCTGTGCCTCAGTTTCCCCTAGGGGTGGAACTGCACTCCAGGTCCCTATAGGGCCTGGTCTATAGAGGGTTCCAGCAGATTTGAGCCAAGCTGATGACAAGCACAGGCTTACAGCCATTTGTACAGCAAGGGGACCAATGCCATGTGAGGGCAGGGGCAGGGGCCCAGCGCCCCAGCTTTCATTCTCCAAACGCCTGCAGGCTTCCGGGCTCCGTGCCCACTCAGGCAGCTGCAGCAGGAAAAGCCAGCATGGCCGACCCTGGGCTGCGCCCTCCCTCTCCGTGGAATCCATCCCTTTACTTCTGGGGGCCCAGCGCAGTGCCCGGCGCAGGGTGCGGGAAGACCCTCCCCGCCCACCCAAGGGGTGCCAGCTGTTGAGCAGAGATGCTCACGGGCGTGACCAGGCATTTCTCCCAAGTCCCGAGTTCACAGTGCTCTCTCCGGTCACGGCATCAGGACAGAGGTTTGAGTCTTGTCCCCGTCTGTCATTACCTGACGTTCCTGATCAGTTCTTCTCTGAGCCTCAGTTCATGCCCATGAGATGAGAAGCCTGCTGGGCGTCTGGAGACAAGGAAGCCGGTGGCAGCTGGGGGCAGTGCTCCCTCCAGGAGTTCAAGGAGAGAGGCACCCAGAAATGCAGGCGGCAAGAACCGAATCCGAGATTTATCTGCTAAGCCAGCGCCCTTTTAATTCCTCTCCAAAGATGAGTGCTCTCTGCATTCCGGGCCCCTCCGCTGCCCCATCCATCAGCCGCCGCGCCACACGCGACGACCCAGCACTAACTCACCCGAGGCTCTTACGGCCCAGCTCTGGGATCCATCACGTCTGTCAGAGCCCTTTGCTGGTGGGCACTGCATCAGGAGCGGGGGTGCAGTGACGGTGACACGCAGTCCCCACCGCCACTCCGTACCCGGGCGGCTGGCACCGACCCGCAGCTCAGGGCCCCCTTGTTACCGCTGGGACCCCAGGACCCTGCTTCCCAGGTTCTGCCTTTGACTCCCCATCCATCCCATCACAGGGTTGAGTTCCTTGGCGACAGAGCTGTGGCTCAGGGCCAAGCACAGAGCCAGGCCATCAGCGCAGGTGGGCCCACTGGAAGCTTCTGCACGAGGGGACCACCTTCCATGTGTAAGGGAGGCATCCCATTAAGTCCAATCTTTGGCTGTGGGGGTATCAGGGCTTCAAGTGGCCGTACATGGCACAGACCAACTGCCTCATGAGAGTTGGCAACCCACAAAGGTCACCCGCACTGAGTCTGTTCCGTGGGGGATAGAAAGCCGAGCCCTCCACTGGCGTCCAAGACAAGGGATCGTCACTGTGCTCATTTTGCTCCGCTGGCATGACAGGCACCACGTGCTGAGCCCAGCCTGGGCATCCTTCCGCGGGCTCTGAAAGCCACCAGTCCCCTCAGAAGCTGAGCTGGCCTGGCAGGGACCCACCTGCTGGGACTGACCGTTCACCGCACCCACAGCCATCTGGGGTCTCCTGCGCCAGGTGCCGGAGCTTCCTGGAGGGCGGTCAGGAGCGGCCCTCCCATCGCGCATCCCGAACAGTGACGCTGATGGCACCCAGCACCCAACACTGTCAGTGTTCACAGACTCCACAAGCCTCTCCTCGATGTCCCCACTTTATCTGCAGCGAATCCAGACTCCAAATGCAGGCGGCTTTCACTAGTGGGTGGAACACACCGAAATGAAGCCAAGAAACAGACAAACCCCCACGAAACGCCTAGGACACAGGACGATGGCTGCTGGGGGACAGGGAGGGAAGGAAAGGGGGAACAGATGGAGGTGACGGACCCAGAAGCTAAGGCGCGAGGTCAGTATCTTCAAGTGAATGTGAATTTGTCCACAAAGGAAAAGATAATAAAAACATTGAAGGAGATCCTTACATCCAGAATCTCTGAGTCCTCTGACCACCCGGGGCCACTGGGCGGATGGCAGGGTGACTCCAGGAGACACTGGCATCTGGAAGTGGGGGTGCTTGACCCCAGAGGAAAGCTTAGCCTTCAGGGGCCTCTAGTGACAATCAGTGGCACTAATGAAATTACCAGCAATCACCTCCTAGAACCACGACAGAATCAGAGGCTCCCGGGGTGTGTAAAACCCTAATTGCATCGATGATCCAGGCCCGGGAGTAAAGAGCCAGCAGCTCGGGGAGCCGCCCGGCCCTGCCGCACCCCCGCTGCAGCCCACCCGCCTGGCAGGTGGAAAGACAGCTGCGTAGAGCCTGCTCCCTACCTCTCCCACCTGGGCGTCCGGGGCCACGGTACCAGCCACGTTCAAGTGCCAGTGCATTGCCTGCCCACGTCCGCCAGGGACTGAGGAGGAAGGGCAGGAGGACTTGGAGGCGCAGGACACTCCAGAGCTAGCCATCCGCACGTGGCGCTGACTGCGGGTCAGGCTCGGGGCTCCGCGCCCCTTCCTTCTGGAGTGCCTGCAGGGGCCCGGGGGGCACGGGAGGCAGCAGCAGACGGGAGGCTTCTCTGTCCCAGCCTTCCAGAAGGATCCAGGGCCCTCCAGCTGGGTGTTGCTGCTTCTGCGGGTCCAGAGTCCTCCCATGGCCGCTCCATGGATCTGAAAGGGACAGGAACTCGGCAGCTGAGAGGCGCTGGCCTGTCACCTCCGGCGCCTCCCCCGAAGCGAGGCGGCAAGGGGCCACAGCGTCCCACCTGTCCTCACTCGGGTCCACAGAGCTCCTTCACAAGCCATGAAGGGGGCTCTCTGCGTGCCCCTCCAACACACGGGGGCCTGGGGCTCGAAGGGTCCTCAGCTCCCTCGGGCCCCACAGCTCGGAAGTCAGAGCCCCAGAGCGCGAGGCTGGTGGCACCTCGGATTCTTACGGCATCGCCTCCTGCCCCTGCCTTTGCCACGGAAGACACCTCGAGCGTCCCGGAGGCCCCGCGACACCCGGAGAGGGGCCGCTGCTGGAGCTCGTAGAGAGCAGATGAGAATCAGGCAGCTGAGTTTCCCTGGGGACTGGGGAGGTGCCAAGAGCCTGCCGCCTCCACCGGCAGCTCGGTGGGCTCAGAGCGGGTGCCCGGGGGTCCCATGAACTCTCAGGGACACAGCCCGGACAGCGCGGAGGCGTAGATGCCCCTGAGACCACGTCACTCCTTGCATCTCTCTGGGCCTCAGCGTCACCAGCCGCACCTTGGAGGCGATCATGCTACCAACGCGAAGACGAACTGATGGCCTACAAGGTGGAGAATGCGCACACGGGGCAGGAGTCGCACTCAAAACACAGAGCTCTGACCTCGAGTGAAGAAGCTGAAACGTCAGGTTCTATCCAAAAGCAGCATCTCAAACCCACGGTCCGGCTGTGCAGCACTCGGCCCCCGTGGGGAGAAGGCGCCGTGGTCCGAAAGCCGCCTGTGAGGCGGGGCTAAGGGTGCAAGTCTTCGAGCGGACGCTCAGGACTGTCATCCAGCGGGGCCCGTGGCTGACAGGGCAGGACTGAGAGCCTGGGGCCGCACAGCCGAGCTGGGGACCCCCAGAGGCGGGAGACAGGCAGGGAACATGGTCCTGGACAGCACTGAGTCCTCGACGACCCCTGAGACATGGGGTCGCTGCGCCCAATCTCGCTGGACCTCGGTGTTCTAGCTGTAACTTGGGGACAGTAATGCCAGCTTGGGCTTTTTGGGCTGCACCCGTCCCACACCCGGCAGCGCCAGGCCCCACTGCACCCCACCCCATCTGCATCGCGGACCCCCGGCCACGTCTGAGCCCGGCCTGAGTGCCGATGGAGAGTGGGGAGCAGGGGGGACGAGGACGTCGTGTAACATCAAGGTCCTCCGGGCACCAGCCTGCCCTGCAGGTCCTTCACCCCAAAACACAGGTGATGGAATCTTCCAGAACAGACGTGCGTGTCACATGAGATACACCAGCAGCCAGCCTTGTGGAGGGTCTCCTAACTGTGGGACACCCCCCTGTCCAACAATAGGGAGCAGCTCCACAAGAACGCAGCTGCACACTAAAATGCTCGCCTGCCCTCCGTGGAAGGAAGGAGAAGAGTAATGGCCCTAATAAGGGCGCTTCTATTTTTAGCACCTTCATGCTGTGACGTGTATCAGACCCCAGGAGGATATGCAGCCGTGGTGCCCCGAGGTGAGCACCCCACCCCTCCAGCTCCAGGCCCCAGATGCCAGCAGCTCTGCTCAGTGGCCGCCGCTTCCAGGAGTCACTCGCCAGCCTAGACGGTGCATTAGTCCCTCCCTCTCCACATACGTGCATTTTTCTAGACAATATGCTGTTTAGTCTCCACGTGCGCCTAACTAGATGCTGCTGCGTTTTCCAGGTGTCAAGGTTAACAGATGCGCCGAGGGCGTCAGCAGCCATGCCTGTGCCTCCCGGCTTGTCTGCAGTTACCCATGCAGATGCGGGCACCTCCGCCCTGGGCTGGAGCTGTGGGTCTGAGCGGCTTCCTTTGTCTTTTTTCCTCTTACATTTAGGGCTGCTCTGGGGTTAGGTATCCGGACACAGGCTCCTGGTTTGTAAGGCACATGCATATTTATGTCTTTAGAAGCGGTTTCACTAATTTTTTATTTAGTTGGACGTTTTGGATTCCCCCGCCCTCCGGCCCCAGAACGACACAAACCCATGTCCTTGAGATGAATGCAGGCTGGGCCCGGTCAGAGGCGGAGGGTCTGGCCACCGCTCCCCAGCGTGTGCCGTCCAGGGCGTTTAAAGGCATGAGAGGTCTAGTCACCGCCCTGGTGCTCAGCCCGCCTGCCGTCCCATCAGCCGTGAATAGATGCCTGCGTTTGTGGGGTTCCGGCTCAGCCCTGGCTTTCGGGGTATTGATGGGGCCCGACCTAGCGCAGACTGGGATGCTGACGCCACCCCAGGGCAAAGCGACAGGGCAGGAGGTGTTGCCAGAGTCCAGCCACCTAGGGGGCAAGGAGAGGAAGCCGCGCCTGGGCGCATGAGGTGCGGAAAAAGAGAGCACACCCCCGACTCGCTGCCCGAGCCCGAGCCAGGCCAGTCAGACCCCTGCAGGGCGGAGACAGCCGAGTGTGCCCGTCCCTGACGGGGCTGAGAGTGCGTCTTGTTGTGATTCTGATTTACAGTTGCATGGTTCCTAAGAAGGGGGCGTCTTTTCACCACTTTTATTAGCGATGACATTTTTCTGTGAATAAGCTTTGCCCGCCTTTCTTACTGTTTCACGCATCTTTAGTGTCTCTGAGACATTGCCTTGCATCGGTGTCTTCTCACTGCTGGTGGCATCTTACTTCCGGGGCAGTGGGCATCTCTGCAGTCGGCAGATGAACAAAGTGTTCGGTTTTAATGCGGGCAGCTCCACCCATCTCTGCCTTGATGATTCCTTATCAGGGCGTGTCTGCCGGTGGTTTGCACATTCTGACACTCAACCTCCTATCTGTCCTACGCCTCAAATTTTTCTTTCCTCTTTTAAGTGCTCGATCCAACAGTATTTTATTTCTATGCATGTCAAGAAGCGGTGCATGGGTATGTCCAGCTCCCCCGAGGCAGTGATGAGCCCTCACCGTCTCGCTCCGCAAGGTGCCCCGTGTCCCCTACGCGTCCCTCAGTCTGCCTGGCTGCTCGGGACATTGTCTTACTTTCTGTTGTTTTCTAATACATCTTCCTATCAGAATGGGCAAGTCCCCACATTCCACGTATCTTCTTCAGGGTATTTGTGCTATTTTTGGATCTTTACTCTTTCATGCAAGTTTTGAAATCACAGGTTAAGCTCCACATAGCATCTCACTTGGATTCTTGTTGATGTTACCCTTCATCTAGAGTCAATTTGTAGAGAATGGACGTTTATAAAAGCCTTGAACTCCCATAAATATGCAATAGATATTTTCAAGGAAAGCTGCAGGCATAAATGAAGGTGAGCAGGCTAGCAGGCAGGAAGAGGTGAGGAAAAGGCACTTTATTTTATTTATCTGTTCATCTTGGTTGTTCCTTTGGACACGAACCTGGGTCATTGGGGTATCTGAGGACTTTGCCAGCCGAAGACTGTGGAGCAAACCCACTACTCCATCAGGACACTCTGCAATAGATATTTAAGTATTCTACAGGTGCTATCAATAAAGCCATAAAAATTTTAGTACAGATTTATTCTTAGTTTCCTTCTATTGTCATTACTATTTATAAATTGTATTTGTCTAATGTAAATGTTGAAACCATCAAATGCTGATAAATAGAAATTAAATCAGCTTATCAAACTTCCTAATTCATTTGTACAATTTGTCCCTGCATTATTATGAATTTTCTTAAAGCAAGTATATGATCTGCAAGTAGTGATGGTTTTTATGTATTTCTTCTGATGTATTTTTATTTCTTTTTCTTGTCTTATTGCGCTGTTTAGTTCCTCCACTGCAATGTCAAATAGCAGCAAAAATAGTAGACATAGTTGGTTTGAAAAAATGTTTAAATTATTTTACTACTGGCTATGATGTTTTCTAAAAGATTTTAGAATCTGCACTCTTGTTTTGGAGTTTGAGTAGGATAAGCTCCCATAGTAACAGAACATTGAATTCAAGCAAAGTCTTTCTCTCTATCTACAAGCCTGAGACTATCTCTTTTTGCCCTTTAAATAGTTAATATGAAAGAAATAAATGAAGATATTTTCTACTTTTGCTTTCTGGAAGGAAACCAACTTAGTCACAATAGACGATTGTTTCATACCTTGGTGCTGTATTTGGTTAGTATATTTTTAGGATTTTTGCATCTGTGTCCATATTTGAGATTAGCCTGTAATTTTCCTTTCTCAGACTGTCCTTGTTTTGATATCAAGATTATATACTTCTCATATGTTGGTTTTATAAAACTATTCTTTGAAAATTTTTGTATAAGAATATAATGATCTATTCCTGAATTGTAAAACTGTCTGGATCTGATGTGTTTTTCATAGGAAGATAAAGAACGGAATTCGATGTCCTTCATTAAGAAACAGACAGATTGTTCAATTTTGGAAATTCCAACTTCCCAAGGATTTTGTCCACTTTGTCTAAGTTTTTTGAATTTACTGGCTTAAAAATGTTCAGCATATTCTCTCACAGCCTTTTTTGTCTATGCAGCATCTAACCTCTCCAGTTACATATGATGGAATAAAGGGAGCCACAAACAGCCTATAAAGTAAGCCAATTTGCACACCAAAATAATGCAGGCTTTTTTATTGCTGAGTAATGATTTATGAATTATTAATGTTTTTATTTTCCTTTTTATACATTTTTCTATTTTCTAATTTTCTGCAATGAGTATGCCTTGCTCTTAAAACCAGAGAAAACACACAAATTCTATTTGTTTCCCAAAAAAAAAAAAGATAAAATTATTTAAGTAAAACAAAGCCAGGCTCCTGGAAAAGGCTTTGCTCAGCACTCCTCCCTGATTTTTCGCCACACAGCTGGCTTTTCCCGGCCCCTGGTCCTTCCTCTCCCTTCCCCACCCAGCCAACACTGTCCAACAGTGGTGGCCGACACAGCCTTCACTTCCTGCAAGAGACTGCGCATCTTCCTCCCGGCAGCTCGGTGGGCCCGGTGCCTGTGGGGCGAGGTGTTGCTTCAAACCCCAAGAGAACACCAGACTTGGTCTCTTGCATTCTCCGGAAATAAAGTCTCCCAGTCACTCTCAGTCACAAAAACCTGTCGCTTCAGCAATTAAAATGTCCAGTATGATTTGATCATCAAAACTCCAACTGTCATTGAAGGCTACAGCCCCCATCCCCAGCCAGGACAGCTTGCGGCTGGAAGATGGAGCAGGCGAAGGACTGGACCTCGCTCAGCCCCGCTCCCACAGCCCCAACTCTGCCTGCAGAATCCACACCCCTTGGAGGGGCACCGGGAGGCGGGCACAGGAAGAAATGGCCTCGCACTTCTAAGTGGCACTGAAGCCACTACCCTTGACCTGTCCCACCAGGGGCCGCCTCCAGAGGACCAGAGCAGAGCCCACTCCTCAGACAGAGCTGACGTGACTCACAAAACTCACATTTTCAAACGATGTATTTTCCTGTGTCTGCCCTGCTCACTTCCATCTGGTCCCCAGCATCTCAAGACCCTGGCCTCGTGAGCTCTCCTTGCAGCTTGGAAGACATGCGGGGCAGGACTTTAGCTCTCCCCAGGCTGGCGGGCTCTGCCGGTCCCATCCTGTCCCGTTGCTAAAGGCAGTGCCTTTAGCACCGCCCCCAAAGCCGAACTCCTAAATGGCCAACTGAAGGCCCTGCACCTCCTCCAAAGTGCAGAAAAGGGTGCGCCCTGGTGACTCAGGCGTTAAGCCGGTGGCTGTGGTGTGGACCATGTACAGCCCGGGACCCGGATTTGTGACCTGGGGGGGAGAAAACCAAAACAAATGAACAAATAAGTAAAAGCGTTTCCTTCTCTTCCTCCTTCCCTCCTTCCCTTCTTCCTTCCTTCCAGTTCTCCCTTCTGCCCCTTCCTCTCTTAAACACAGTGATGACAACCCTGGACAACCACTGCTGGGGTGGGGCCAGCGTGACATCCTACGCGAGTTGTGTCCACGCACCGCGGTCCGTGAGTACATGGAGGTCTGCTCGCACATGATGCTCTGGGAACTCTCAGGTCCAAACTTGCACTGCGGGCGGCCTCACCGCCTCTGTGAAGAGTCAAAGCCTATGACAGCCCTGCCCTGTCCCCAAGTGACCGCAGCACCTGCCCTCGCCCTCGCTCCCTCCATCCTGCTGGCACGCTGGCCCCGCTCTTCCCTGACCGCCGGCCTAGCCAATACCGGGGTCACTGTCACCGACGCTCTTGCAGCTGGAGCTGCCCTGCACAGGGGTCGGGCCGCTGCTCACCTCTTCCGAGTCTTCCCTTCACTGCCGCCCTGCTGGTGCTGCTGCAGTCGCACTGCTGGACGCAGATCCCCGTTCGTCCCTCCCTCCCTCCCTCCCTGTGCACGCGGACATAGCCATTGTGGGGGGCCTGTGAGGTAAGGGGCGTCCGCAGGATGGGGCGCCCGTGGGATGGGGAGCAGCCCCAGGGAATAAGGGTCCCAGCTGCACTGCGCTCCGTGTAGATTCTCCCTCCAGGCCCCTCGAGGGCTGTGCTGTGACCTGACCAGGGCTCAGGGGGTGTCTCAGGGTTGCAGACTCAAGCTCAGGATTCCAGGTTGATTCGTTTGCAGACTGAGACCTTTACCCGCCTGTGTACGCCTCTGCGTCTACAAGCCAAGGAGACCTGAGAGAAGTCTTCTGACTTTGATCCCAAGAACGCTGTGAGCAATTAACCACAGCAAAGGCCTCTGGTTGGCAAGCTGGCCCGATCTCACTGTGTCCACCCCCCTTCCCCACCCCCTCGTGCGCCCACCGGCCTCTGTGCTCCCGGGTCCCCTCTGCACCCCACTGTGTCGGCCGTGAAATTCCAGGGATGGGACATCCTGCCCGTGTCAGGTGTCTCGTCCTGGGTAAAGGTGTGTGCTTGGGCCTCCTTAGGGACATTGTGAGTGTGTCTGTGTGTGTGAGTGAGTGTGCCTGTAGGTGTGTGAGCATGCACGTGTGCACGCCTGCGTGTGAGAACGTGTGCGCATGTGTGTATGTGTGGCTGCATCTGTGTGTGCGCGTGTGGGCACGGTGTGCATGTGTGAGCTCTGCTGGCGCGGTAGCTGTGAAGACGGAGCAAATGTCACGGGTCTCCGCTGCCGTTCATCTTTCAGCTCCCCACTCCGACGTGCCCCGTATTTGGGGCAGCCCCTCTTTATTAAAAGCCCATTTTGAGCCCATATTTGCATTAAAATGGCAGCAAAAAACAAATGCCTTTCAGCTGACCAGCTGGCCCTGACCACACACCTGTGCCACGGGACCAGTGGCCCCGGAGGACGTGTCCCCGTTTACGCACTGACCACATTTGGAAACTGATGTAACAGGCATAACAAGATAAGATGGCGCCGCCGGGCCCGACTGGACCCCACGCAGACACGCACAGGAGGCGGGAGTGGGAGAGAGGCAGGGTCACGGGACACAGACAGGCCGTGTGACATGGACACAGAGACGGGTGACACGCTAAGGGCCGTCGGCAGCCACAGAAGCGAGGCCGCAGCGGGAGCCGCCCCAGGCTTCAGAGAGCAGCCTCGACAGTGATTCCGACTCCCAGAAAGCGCCTCTGCTGTTTTCCGCCCGGGTTGGCAGTGCTTTGTTGTCACAGCCTAGAAAGGACAGAGAAGGCCCAGACCCGCGGGGCCGCGTCCGTGTTTGCAAGCTGCGTCCGTGCCTGATGTCTGCCCCGCACACGTGGCCCAGATTCTGATAAACTAGGAGAGGCCACGGGCCTCCGCTCCCTCGCACGGGGCCGTGGCCGGGCCTTCAGGGGACTAGTCCACTCGGGACGACGCAGGCTGGGGACTGTCAGTCTCTCCCGAGGAGGCTCCCGGGTGGGGAGGAGACTTGTCCTCGCCTGGAACGGGGTGAGTCCCCAGAGTACAGGTGCCATGTCCTACGGGATGTGGACACAGAACAGACTGCAGGCTCACCATAGGCCTCAGCTGCTCCCACACATTTCCAGCCCCACTTTCACGCCTGTGCTTTCCCGAACGGGGTCCTGCTTCAGCCACGAGACTCGGGGAATCTGTGAGCTCCAGTGCAGGTCGCCTCCTGCAGCCTAAGCTCAGAGTTCTGCTCTCGGTCTTTGTGTGCAGCTGAGAACAGACTCTTAGGGAACAGTCATCGGAGGCCCCTGAGCCTCCTGCCACGCCCACAGCGGACTAGCTGGAATCCTGTTTGGATGGCCTCTTGCTTTTGGTCATTGAAGGAAGGCTGGACGAGTCCCCCAGGACAGGAGTCCCTTGCACTCTGCTCGGCTCTGCTCTGCTCCCAGGCGCTGTCTTGCCAGGATCTGGCCTAGAGCACCCGCATGGCCCGGGGCACCTCGACGGGAAGGCTGCCTGATTCTGGGGTTCACCTGGGAGAGCAGCCCCCACCTCCGGTGGTCAGTCGAGTGTGTGGCAGCGACCACGTGATGTCTCGTTCCTTGTGTAACGTCTCAGTCGAGTCAGAACTCAGGCAGGAGAGTGTGGACACTTACTCCGTCAACTTGAACTCCAAAGAAAGCAGACATGAGCAGACGGGCCGGGCCGGCGATCCCGCGGGCCTCCGTCCCGGGGCCCCTGGGACTGGCACCCCCAGCGCGACCCGCTGGTGTGTGCACATCCGCACACCAGGTCCTCCTGGAGGGCCGGACGCGGCCCGTGGGGTCTCCTCGTGCCCCGCACATTCGCATCCATCCACGACAGCAGAAGCCGTCTCTGCCCCTCGCCCCTGCGGGCCACCTCCATTCTCGCACTCAGCTGGCACTGGAATAACGATTAGGGGACGAGGCTGGTTTTGTTTGTGCACTGTCTTCAGCAAGACAGAGGAAAGTGCCACAGCCCCCGGGCTCATATATGGACAGTGACGGTGCTTAGAAGGGTCCTTCCCATGCTGTGGGGGAGAACACGGCTGCCCCCGGGAAGTGCTGATCGCCAGTACTTATCACGTTCCACAGCCCGGCTGGAGTCATGGTAAAGACTCGGGAATAATAAAAACCATCATTTACAAAATGAAAACACATATTCCAGGGGGACCCTGGCGGCTTCTCTTAGGTCCACCAGACACGTCCCAGGGACCAGAGTTTGCCAGCAGGACCAGGGGCAACAACCAAGATGAATAACTAAACACAATAAATGAAGTGCGTCCTCCCCCTCGCTCTGTCTGCCTCCTGCTCGCCTGCATGCCTGCTGCACCTCTTCAGAAAATACATATTCTCACCACAATTGTATTAATGCCCCTTTCCTGGTGCCCCCTCGAGGGGTCAGCGGGCAATGCTGACTAGGCGCCTAGTGTCTTTGTCACATATGCTTTCGGGCACCCGCCCAAATCCTTCTCTGCTTCATGCAGGGTCCACTTGCTCTAGTCGGGTGTCATTCCGGCTTGTGGGCGCCAGGCGGTCTCGTGCACGTGGTGCGTCACCCTCTCCCAGAGTTGAGCGCCGATGGACAGAAGGAAGTGTTTGCATGTCTCTCACATCCCCGCGAGTTGGCCCTTTCTCCTCCGCGGCCGCGTGACCACTGGCTCAGAAGCTGTGTCTCTTATTTCTCGTGCATTTCCAGCAGCCCCGGAAGCTGTTTGAGAGACGATTCAGATCTAGTCTTGACCTCTGTGTGTGTCCTTCCTGGAACATCCCGACAGAAGTGACTTTGAGCCTGGATTCTGGAGCCAGTGCCTGAGTTCAGTGCCTGATCTCACACAGGCCAGCTGGTGTTTGGGGGGACGTCGCCCTAACCCCCGTGCCACTGTGTCCCTGTTTGTGAAAGAGCAAGAAGAAGGGGACCTACGGTGTCAGATCACCTGGCTGTAGATTTGAGAAAGCGGAGATGATAGAAGGAGAGACCGAGAGAAAGAGGGATGCAGACACGTGTGCACACACAAAACCCCCAGATGCCCACGCCCCAATCGGGGCAGCCCGTGGCCCTGTGCCTTCGCGGAAGAAGGGGTGTCATGGATGTGACTGAACTGAGGCTCCTGCGCTGAGGGCCTCACCCTCGGTTACCCCGGCGGCCCGAGCGACCACAGGGATGGAGGAGAGATGTGATGCCAGCAGCAGACGGAGGGACAGACCAGAAGATGCTCTTGCTGACTTTAAAGATTGAGAAAGGACCACAAGTCATGGGGTCGGCAGTCTCTAAAGATCGGGAACAGCAGTTCTTTGTGCCTGCAGGAGCCGCCCTGAGCATCTTGCTCTGGGACTTTGCGTCCACAGATGTGGGACAAAGGAGCAGCATTGCGTTAGGCACTGGATTTGTGCGCTTTGCTGCAGCAGCGGTATGGAAACTGGACTGTCCGTCTGTCTGTCTGGCCGCCTGCCTGCCCACCCACACATGCTCGCACGCTCACGCCCTTCCCGCCCGCCCCTCATGCCAAGCGCCAGCAGCAGCCTCGGTGTGTGTCTTCTCGTAAACGGCACTGCCGCCGGCGCTCAGGAGCTTCTTTTTCCATTTACCCCGACTGAACGGATCCGTGCAGTGTGCATCTCTCTGTGCGGGGCAGAAGCAGCAGGCTGGATGCAGGCAGGGATAGTGACAGGGTGAGCGGGGGCCGTCCTACCTCTTCTGGGGAGAGAGGAGGGCCCGGTGGCAGGTGCATCCGTCTGCCCAGGTCGGGACCAGCATGCGACCTGGAAATGCGACCTCAGTGAGCAGGAATGGCGCCCGGGGGAGGCATGGGGGGACGCAGAGAGTACGAGCGGCTGCAGGGAAGGAAGTGGGGACTAGACCAGGTGCGGTGCCAGCCCCAGGCAGTGGGTGTCCGGTGCAGAGCCCATGAGCCACACCGCTGAGGGGCCGGCCGTCCACACCCGGGCCCCCACAGGACCCGCCACGGCGCCGGGGACAAGTGCCACGTGTGCTTCCATGTCCGCAAAGAGTCTAGAACAGGCCAGTCCACCGACAGAAGGTGGACTGGTGATTGCCGGGGCTGGGAAGAGCAGACCGGGGATATTGGGATGTGGGGTCTCCTTTGGGGGTGATGAATGTATTGGGGGGACTAAATGAGGGAGGGGGGGCTGTAATCATTGCGAAAGTGCCACCAGCCTCTAAAACACTCACTCTTCTGTCGCATGGGTTGTGTTTGAACCAGAACATGCATGTCCAGCGGAGCTGGAGGAGGGAGGCCAGCCCCCAACCAGCCTGTGAAGGTGACCTCACGTGGAAGAGAGACTCACAGATCAGGGTGGCTTCCCACGTCCTGAGACGGCGCCCGAGGTCGGTGCCAAGGAGCTGGGTCCTTGCGGCCCTCTCCTTGGGCACAGAGCACCCACCATCTCTCCCTTTGTCCTCAATTGATTGTTCCTGATTGTGTCTTGTCCTGATTGCCTCTTCTCACAGGGACACTGTTCAGATGGGACCAGGACCCTCCTTAGTGGCCACATTTTAAGGTAGCCATCCCCTGGAAGATGCATCTCCAAAGCCAGGGCTGTTCTGAGAAAGTGGGGGGTTAGAACGTCAATAAATGCATTGGGGGGCACAGTTCAGTCCCTAGCAGGGCCCCAGCTGCATTTTCCAGCTTGCAGGACGCACAGGCTCTCTGTCCCCAGGTCCAGCTGGTAGCTGGGATATACTGTGTCCTCCTCCCCATCAGCTTTCAGCAGGGAAGGAAAAGAGGAACAGACATGAAGACCCAGGAAGCTTCAGTCTCGGGAGCCGGCCCACCAGCTCCCAGCAAACCTGGGAGAGGTTCCCCCAGCCCACTGTGCGGGGCACAGAGGCCACAGAGGCCGCTGATGGTGACTGGGACCCAGGGGCTAGTTTGGAAGAGAAAGGGCTCAGGGTATGTCCTGGGGCCACAAGAGACACAGAGCCAGGTATGGCCTTGGACAGGAGCTGGCCAGCACCTCCACCCGCTCCATCCGGGTGCTTGACTGGGCTTCCCCAGGCAAGGAGGGGACCCAGCCATTGTCCACAGCCAGGTCTGCAGGGGGACGCGTCCCTCTCCCCCGTCCACCCCAGGGACATCAGAAAATGAGTGAAGGAGAACCCTGACTTTCTGGGCATTCCGGGGACCAGAGACCAAAACCCCATGACAAGGGACAGTCAGAGGCCGGGGGGCCCGCGGTGGGCGGTGAACGGCTCCTCGGGAGCTTGGATTCTGCCTTCAACCCACCTCCATGCTGCGGAGCCTCAGGCCCCAGCTTTGTCTCGCTCACCTGTCTCTTGGAGTGAAGGCGAGGATTAGCTAATATTTACCAATGAAAAAGGCCCCCTGCCGAATAAACACCAACACCACATGCCTGAGTCCCCAGAGCCCGAGATCCAATCACCAAACCTGCTGGCCCTTTTGCAGGGACGCGGCAGGAAGAGCAAGCAGCCGGCCTCGCCACTGGGGTCCCGTCCGGAGCGGGCCAAGCCTTCTCGGTACAGAGCGGGGACCCAGTCTGTGTCCCAGCCTCAGCACCTCCCAGTGTCTCAAAGTTCCACCATCACAGAGGGAAAACCACCCTGAAATGTCACCAGGGTCAGTCTTGCAGGCAGGCCCCGATGGGCAACCCAGGGGACGGGGAGACCGCTGGAAACACCCTGACGGAAGCCCAGCGGGCTCACAGGTCACAGAGCCACGGCCGGCGGCTCTGAGCTGCAAAACCCGGGAAGACCAGAGACGCCGTGAACAAGCGGCCAGCAGGAGGCCGCCCCCGACCAGCGTCACTGGCGCAGGAGAATGCACAGGCCCCACAGAAGGGAACGCGATGTGCTCTGGTCATGACAAGCCAGCGCAGCGAGCCGGAGAGCGAGCCCGAGCTGGAGTCCCGGCTCTGGGCACCGCGCGTCACAGCACACGGGCCGCTCAGTGGGGGCCTGGGGTAGACCCGGCCCTGCCCCCGCCCAGGGCTTTGGGGCCGGACATTGCAGGACCCGGCTGCCAGAGCACCAGCTGAGCTAGCGGGCAGGACACAGGTCCAGACGAGTGTGTCCCCTGGTCTCACGGACTCCCAGCTTGACCAGAGGAGCCCGGGAGGTCAGGAGGGCTGGTGCAGCCTGTGGCTGGTCACAGCGCTGGGCCAGGCTCACGCGTGTCCCTCTCAAGCTGCCCTATGGACACTCTTAACAAGGGACGTGGAAGCAGTGTCTCAACTCCCACAGCAACACTTTGGGTGCAAAGTGTGACATAAACAGATGAATACTGATTGCTGCAATGCTGACACCAGTGTTTCCTCGCCTCCGGGGTTCACGTGTCCCTCTCTTTTCCGCCTGTCTGGAATTGGGATCGTGTTATAATGATGATGAATATTAAACATGATGGGGTCTTACAATGCCTTTGAATCCTCTTAAGTCCACGGGACCCCCTACAGGCAAAGGCATCTTAGAAGTGGGGCTGCGGGGGACCTTGGGAAGGCCCTGGTCTGTCCATGGGAGGCTGGGGCCAGTGGTGTCAGGCGAGGGCCATGCGGGGTGCAAAGGATCTAAGGAGCTGGGGAGGGAGTGGGCTGGAGGTGACAGTGCCCCGCCTGCCCCAGCAGACCACCTACCTAAGCAAAAGACGGCGAGCTGGGGACTGGGTTCGGTGTCTAGCTGCCCTCTGGGCGGCTCCTGTACGTGTGAGCCCCATTTCACCCACAGAACCCTCCTGGGGACAGGAGGAGGCTCAGCCTCTCCTCCAGAGCTGACTCTGACACTCAGTAAGCAATCTCCACGTCGCTCAACCAGTAAATATTCCAGAAAGAGGAGTTCATTTCCTCAGACGCAGGCAGGAGCGGCCGCTCACCCTCCAATCGATAACTGATTATCTTCCTTGCAAATTCAATCCACTGCCTGAAACCAGCCTTCTTTGATGAGGCCTGACAAGTCCGATTGTTTTGGCAGAATCTGTCATGGGAAAGGCCCCCCAGGGCAGTGGATCCGTGTGCATCCGGGAGTGTGGGGGTGCAGGAAGAAATGTCCTCTGCTCCACCCTCTCTGTCTCCCTGGATGCATCAGCAGAGCCCCCAACCCCAGGAGACCCCGCCTCAGAGTAGCAGCAAAACCTCAAAGTGCTTCATCCAGATTTAGCCTTCAGCTCACAGGCATAGCTGCATTTGGGGATCCAAGGGTGCGGGTCACTTTGCTCAGACTTAGAAGGCCTCCCTCAGGCAGCTGGGCAGAAAGGATGGAAGGCGAGCGGCTGAGGTTTGAAGGTGATGGGTAACTTGGCGTAGTCTTCGAACGTCCAGAGCCAGGAGATGTGGGTCTTTAGAGAGTTTCCCTCTCTAAAGGGGGGCCCATGTGAGGGTGACAGGAGGCAATGACTCTTTCCATTCATCCTCCCATTCATTCATTCACAGTCACCATTTCCCAGTCCTGTGCTGAGTTACTGGATACCAAAAGGGGGCCACTCCTGTCCTTGAAGAGGTCATCATCTCATTCATTCATTTACTCATTCACTCATTCATTCACACTTTCATTCATTCATCCATTCGCTCATTCATTTATTCATCTCCCAGGCATGTATTAAGCTCATAATCACGGCCCAGGACTGTGCTAAGCCCCAATTTAGCAACAGGACTCAGACTCCCTGAGAATGAAGAACCACACCCAAAATGTATATGGGTCCCAGGAGGGACAGAAATGACGTATGTGCCAAGCATACAGCCCAGGACCTCCCAGAATCCGTTCAAGGATTCCAAAATGATGATACAAATTTCCCTGTAATCTTCTCTCAGCTGTTTTTAGATGTGATGGGATATCAATACCCTTACTGAGGTGCTAAATGGAAAGACTCACACCCAGATTGCAGCCTGCTTCCTGGCTGGCGGGGGCCTCCTTCTGGGGAGACTTGCAACTAAGCCCCCGACCCCCTGATGTTTCATCGGCGTTGACTGGGGGCCTGAGGGTGGGAAATCAGTGCGCTGGGACACAGCCAGGTGCCGGCCCATGATGCGGGCGAGGGTCAGGCTCAAGGTCACAGGGCTCCTGCTCTCAAGGAGGAGGGTGGGTGTGGAGTCCAGGAGATGCTTCCACTGGCCCCTAGACCACAGCTTTCTGTCCCCCTCGGTCTTGACAACCAGCCCACTCGTCTATGGTTCAAGCTTCAGTGCCGGTTCCACTGAGGAGAATCTGCAGACAGCTGTGAACTTGCGAGCAAGGTTATTATCTGTAACTGCGGGAGAAGCAAGCCTCCCTGGCCAGGCCCGAGGGAAAGCGCTTCTGAAAGAAGTTGCCACTGCACCGCCCTCCATCACCCTGATTTCAGCAGAGCTGCTTCCATCATGGTAGAAGCAGAAGGGTGACTCTCAGAGGTTAGATTGACGGGTGCCAGTAAAACACATTTAGTCTTTCCCTTCTCTTGCTGCTGTGAGGACCTTCACACACACAGCAATGCCGGGAAAGAGGAGAGTGGACACTCATGTGCCCTCAAACCGCTGCAGCCAGGAGCCAGGCAGGTGTGACAGCAGGTACCCCGCCACGTGGGGTCACTGGTGCCACATGGGGTCACCGACACCCGGAGGTATCGCCAGTGCCTGAGCACAAGAGCACTTACTGAATGAGCGGTCGTTTCCGCAGACATTGCTCCTTCATCCAGGAACAGTGTGACGGCCGCCCCATGTCCACCAGAGCCAGGCTGGCCCGGTTCCGATCCCGCCTCAGCCCCATGCCCTGCAGGACCCGGGGCACGTCCCCTAGCTCCTCTGTGCCCTTCACCCGACGGACTCATCTGTCCCCATCACTGTCTGAACAGCTATTCCACTTAGGCCTGAAAAAGGGGTGGGCTTCTGATTCAAACAAGTCTTCCATCTTTCTTAGCTAAGTCTTCTCAGAATTAGTTTTCACTCTAGTCATTCACTTTGGTTCAATTTTCCTTTCTTTGGGGGGTTTTCATCTTCTCCCTGCCTTTGTGCATGTCACCAGGTACGTGACACCAGAACAGAAGCCACTAAACAGGCGAGATCCAGTAAAGTCCCACCTCCACGCTGCCTCTCCCTGTCAGGGACCGTCGGACGCTTGGAGGAAAGGCAGCTGCTGACCCTTCCTGTCAACCCTTCTTCCCCAGTACGCTCGCCAGGCTGCGCGCCACCCCATCGCCCTGGCACACGTGTCTCCCTCGCCGCCTCTCTGAAAGGCCAGTGGGACAGGCTGGGGATTCTGTAGTCCACTGATGCCCACATTATTGCTGGTGAGCGAAGTGTCCCCTCTCTGCACAGCAGAGACAGTCCTGTCGGCCCCGTGTCCCTGGATGGGGCCCCAGTCCTCTTCGAGGGCTCCCAGCTCGGAGGCCCCGAGTCGCTCGGGGCAGCTTCCTGCCCCAGGCACCACGGAACCAGACCTGCTCCCACGTGTCCCCCTCCGGGTGCTGAGGAGCGAGCCCCAGAGCCCAGTCTGCGAGGGGCCGGAGCTTCTGCGGTCAGTCATTCCTGGCGGGAAGCCCACACTTAGAGTTTCCTTTTAAAAACCAAAGACACCAGCATGTCATGCTAATACCTGCAGTTCAAACATAACATGAAATCGAGTTTATTCGGTATCTGTGATTCCATAATAGGATCTCTCTGTTTTTTACACTAAAAACCTTGGACCTTAACAATCAAAACACAATTTATGAACTCACACCATCCTCGTATATAATTCTTTTCAGATTACTAATCCCAGTATTGCTAAAAAAAAAAAAAAAAAAAAAAAAAAGTTTGCAATTAAATTTAAGTTTCTTTGTTGTGTGGCTGTCCCTTGAGGGTGCCGAGAGGGACACTTAACAACAATTATTGTGCTCGAAGGCAGCAGGACAGAGTTATTTTACTCCACAGTCTTGGACTTTATTCTCTATTTTCTTTGGGTATCTTTCAACTCTTTTCTTCCTTTATCCATTTAATTGTAGACATGATACCAAAATAGAAACCACAAAACCAGATAAACTCAGAAAAGTGTCACTTCCATCCTGTCCCTTATGAGACAATTATTTTTATTAATTTATTCCACAACTGACATGCCACACACCTAAGTTCACACCTTGATTTTTTTTTTCATTTCATGTTATAGCCTGGATATCATTTCATACCGACAAATACACACATCTCTCATTGAGTGTTAGGGAAGAAAATTTTAAATCCAATGTTTTCTACAAATTTCAAATTTAAAATTCAGCAGCCGCACATCCTGGTGGAGCAGCGATGAGGTCAGTCGCCTCCAAAGGATGCAGGGTGTATTCCCTGGGTTCGAGTCCCAGGTGCAAGATGAAAACAACCAGTGTGAACAACTAGGTTAAACATTGAAAGATGCTTCTTCCTCCTCTCTCGTCCTGCCTGCCTACTTGCCTTCACCCCTGCCTGCACCTTTTCTTAAAAAAAAAAATCATGACAAATCCCAATGCCTATGTCACCACCCTCTCCATCAAGGTATATACATTTAAGACACTATCTCAGTCACGGTGATTTTTTAAGTAAGTCACCTCAGAAATCCCCTAGCACCCCTTCAGGTGAATCCCCCTCCACCCTACCCGGTGGCCACGAGTTTAGCCATTGCCACCGGATTAGCCATCGCCACCGGATTGTTTTTACCGCACCCTAAATGTCATCTAACATAGTATCAGCACGGACTCTGGCTCAGCATGTTTTTGAGATACATTGTTACATACGTCAGTGGTTTGTCTTTTTATTGCCGAGAAGTTCCCACGTTCCTGCGCATGGCTACCCCGCAAGTTGTCACCTGGATGGGTGTCCACGCGCATGGCTACCCCACAGCTTGTCACCTCGATGGGTGTCCACGCACGTGGCTACCCCACAGCTTGTCACCTCAATGGGTGTCCTGAGGAACGCGGACACCACCAAGCAGATGGGAGTGTCTGCATTTGCGTGACGGTCAACGCCAAGAGACGGACTGGCAGCTGTACAATTAAGTATTTAATTTTAGGGCCAACGGCCCGAACATTTTGCAAAGTGCCCTGCTATTCTGCATCTCTCTCAAGGCGAGATTCCTGCTGCTTCCGATCTCTGCCGACCCTCAGCACGACCATCTTCCCTTTTCCTCCAGTGTCTTTGGAAGGGGACGCAATGGTGTCTCGCTGTGGCTTTCACTCACATTTCCATGGTAACTGGTGACGCTGAGCCTTTTTCCCGTGTGCATGTTTGCTCTCCCCATATAGCCTCTGATGATGGATCCATTCAGATCTTTTGCCCATTTTTGTTGAATTCATTTTATTCTCTGCATATCCTGAACACAAGCCACTTACCAGCTATTTGAGTTGCCAGTGCTGTCTCCCAGTCACCGCTTATCTTTTCAGTCTCTTAAGTCTTTCATAGAACATGATGTTTTTAATTTTGATGTAGCCCAAAGTATCGATTTTTTTCTTGGAATGATAGGTTTCTTGTGTCGTATTTGAGGACACTTGGCTTAATCCAAGTACCCAGCATTTTCTCTAGTTTTTCTCCATGTCCATTGTCTAATATGGCATCACTCATAGAATAAGATTAATTACATTTAAGTTAATTAAAGTTAAGGAACATGTTATGCGATGGGGAGGGTAAAGGAGATTACTTGTGCAGTGAAGGAAACAAGGAAATGTGGCAGACTCGCTGCATTAGATACAGATGTAAATTTGTTGTCATGTATTCCTCAAACCTAATTAATGCTCAAATGCAATATTTCTTCAATAAAATCAATTTTTTAAAAAACATTTTCAATTCAAGGCCTCAGTCACGTGTCACATGCTCAGTCACCTTATATGTCTGGTGGCTCCGTGCTACACACACAGTCATGGACATGAATCATGTCCTTCATGGCAGATGGCTGTGTCCAGTGAACGGCATTGTTCTAGAAGCTCTGATGTGCTAGGGTTCACACTTAGGGGTCGTGAAGAGCAAAGCATAGGTGGGGGTTCTTTTATGTTTGCATGTAACTGTGCAATTGTTTCAGAATAGGTATTGAAAAGAATATCTTTTTCCATTGCATTATCTTTACATCTCTCAGATCGATCAGCCACAAACTTGTGGGCTCATTTCTGGACCCTCTAATCCCCACCGACTTTTCATCAGCCACAAATGCACTGGCGATGGCACTTTGCAGAAGACTTGGCATCAAGTGGGGTGACTCTGAAGAGTCCTAGCCTCTTCTGCTCTGGGAGACTTTGTGCAGAGTTCATATTAATTCGTTAAAATTAATTGCAGAATTCACCTCTCCAGCCAACTAGACTAGAGTTTATGGCAAGATTTTTAATTAAAACTTCGCTTTCTTCAGCAGTCGCAAACAATTCAAGCTGTTTGTTCCTGATTGAATTTCAGTAAGATGTATCTTTTAGGAATCAATCCATTTTCATCTAAATGGTCAAATTTGGGGGTGGAGAGCTATTTCTAATAGTCCTTTTCTATCTTTCAATGGCTGGTGTGTCTGTAGTGTTTCTTCTTTCATATATGTGATCACAGATATTTGAGTCTCTTCCCTTATTTTTGTTCAGTCTGACTTGGATTTTATCAATTTCACTGACCATTTTAAAAACAGCTTTCGGTTCTATTGATTTTTTATGTTACTCTTTATATTTGCAATTACATTATGTCTTGTGTTTTTATGTTTCCTTCCACCTGCTTCTTTCCATTTAATTTGCTCTTTTTTTCTGCTTTCTTGGAGGAAAGGCTTAGATGATTGATGTGAGCTGGTTCACTTTTCTAATAAAGTGAAAAAGAAGTTGAATTAACTCATTCAATACTCAACTCTTCTAATGCTTGAAATGTTCCTCTGAGCTCTGCTTTAGCTGCATCCCACAAATTTTGATATGGTGTGTTCTTGTTTTTACTCATTTCAAAATAATTTCTAATTTCCATTTTTGCTTCTTCTTTGCCCCAATGTTATTTGGAAAAGCAATGTATAAATTCTAAGATTTTTTTCATGTTATCTTTTTGTTACTTACTTCTGATTTAAATCTTTTGTAGTCTAGAAGTTAATATCTATTATTCTAATTCTGTGAAATCTTTAAAATCAGTTCAAGTTTTTCACATGGCCCCTAATTGGAACTATCCTGATGAATGTCCCAGATGTGCTGAATAAGAATGTGAATTCTACTGTTTTGGGATAAAACGTTCTGCAGTGTCAGTTAGGTCATATTGCTGCAAGTGTTGCTTTGGTCTTCCACAGCCTTACTTCCATATTCATGTCCATATCCTTCCACATCCTTCCAAGTGTTCTGTCTACTTGTTCTGTCAATTCTGAGAAAGCAGTGTCAAAGTCTCCAAGTATAACTGTGGATTTGCCTTTCAGGTCCATGCTTATGCTTCTTTAGTTTGAAGTTCTGCTGTGACTTGAGCAGACACCTAGGATGTTGGAATTGTGCACAGTCTCTTTATCCCTGCATGTGTTTTTTGTATTGAAGTGAATGGTGTCAGGTATTAGCCATTCCCGCTGTTTTCTCCATTGTTTTTTGCATGAAATATGTTTTCTGATCCTTTTACTTGTAACCTGTTTATATCTATAGTAATATTAATCTCTTGTACATGATATATAATCAAAGCCTCTTTTTTATCTAATCTGACAATCTATGCCTTTTATTTGGAACATTTAACCGTTTACATTTAATATGGTTGTTTATGTGGCTGAATTTAGGTCCACCACGTTTATTTTTTCTGGTTCATTTCATCTGATTGTTGTTCTGTTTCCATTCTGGACTTCCATTTGGACTATTTCAATATTTTGTAGCATTCCATTTCATTCTCCCATTGATTTCTGTTATATCTCTTACTATCATTTCGCGATTGTTCATGGGATTACTGTTTTCATCCCTAAACACTCATAGTCTGCTTAGAGTTAATATTTTACTGTCAGAGCTATTCCTCATCCCCACTGACTCTTGGTCCGGCAAGTGTTTTTAACCTTGGCCATTTAAGTGGGAATGTAGTGGTACATCATTGTGATTTTAATTTCCACATTTTGTATCTAATGATGTGAAGCACCTTCTCAGGTATCTATTTGTCATTAGTGTCATCTCTTTCAGTAAATGTCAGTTAAATATGTTTCCCATTTTTTCACAACTCCTTATTGAGTTGTAAGAATTCATTACAGGTTTGAGATTCAAGATTCAGCAGATGCGTGTCCACAATATTTTCTTATTATCTATATAAAACTTGTACATCAGTTATTACTTTCTCTGTTTCATGTTTCTATGAAGACATGTTTTCTCTCTTTTGTTCTTAATGAATTTTATTAGGAGTTTGTCGGTTTTATTGATCCTCTCAAATAATCTACTTTGCCTGTTACTGGTTTTCTCTATTGCATATTCCCTTCTTATTACATTTATTTACACTTTTATCTCTGCAATTCCTTCCCTTCTGTTTTCTTTGGCATTGGCCTGATTTCCCTTTTCCTGTTTCTTGAAATAAAAACTTAAGCTATTGATTTTCAGCCTTTCTTCTTTTAATTATATGAGGCTATAAATTTCTCTCTAAGCACTCCTTTAGCTCTAATCTACAAGTATCATAGGATGTGCCTTCATGATCACGGAGTAAAAAAATATTTTCTAATTTCCAAATTCCATTGTGATTTCTTTTTTGAACCAGGGGTTACTTAGAAGTATGTGACTTAATTACTAAGCAGTTGGAGTTTTCTAGTTCTCTTTTTGTTATTGATTTCTAGCTTAATTGCACTGTGGTTAGAGAACGTACTCTGAATTATTCCATTCCTCTGAAAATGGTTAAGCCTTGCTTTATGAGTTACTGTCTGATCAATGTTGGCAAACATCCCACGTCCATTTATTCAAATGGGAAGAAGGTGCATTCTGTCTCTGTTGAGTGCAGTGTTTTCTACATCATCAATTAGGTCAATATGATTACTTTGTTCAGATCTCCTATATCCTGACAGATTATTGTGTTTGCTTTTCTGTTAACTCCTGAGAAATATTTATGAATGCCTCTTCTGGGGAGAACTGTGCCTTCATAACTTTCTCATTTTTAGGTTTTCTCAGCTTGGGTCTGCCCTTGAAGGATGAGCTTGTGATGTCACCCTGACCAAGACGAGTCCACTCTTATCTACTCTATATGTTGGAGCTCATGAAATTTTTCATTTAGAAAAAGAAAAGCTCCCACTCTTGAGAAATAAAAATGTTTAAAAATTGACAGCGAGGGTTTTTAGCACAGAAACGTTGGTAATAAAGTTTCTCCAGTCTAAATGGCTAAGAAGAATCCTTCACGACTCCCTCTTACCTAAGAGGCAACCCTGTGGGAAACATTCCTTTCAAATACCTAAGACTTTGAGCTAGAAAGCTTTCCCCGGTTTCTGGAACTGGGAATTAAGACACGAGGAAGTCAAACACCAAGTTGATATTTTCTCTTAGCCGATTGAAACCAAGATATAAATCTAAGCTGCCTGGAAAGAGGGGGCAGGCTCTCGGGACCCAGGGAAGGGTAAGGAAAGCTGGCAGAGATGAAGGCACACGCCAAGTCCCTCTCCTCTGACCACGGGCTTTCCCAGAACTGACTGTGGAGGATGGAGGATGGCTCTCCCGTCTGTGGAGTGATCTCTGCAGGGACAGCCCAGGCTACAGTTATGGGTCTTGAGACAGCTGGGAGCTCCCTGCAAAAGAGAGACGTCTGAATGAAAGTGACCTTGACTCGCAGCAACTGTGGGCAAGTTGCCCCAGGGCCCTGTGATTCCAGAGCCAGCGAGTGATGCCCTCTGGAGTATAACTCTTCCCCTGGGGCAGGGGTGTCTTCTCTCCCGGGGGATGGTGCCTGATGGCACCCACCGCTTTCTCAGCTCTCAGTAGACACCACACAGGGACAGTGACGGACCCTGGATCTGGGGGAATTTGCAGCCTAGCTGGGAAGCAGAACTGACTCACACACCACCAGAGAATAAGGCCCGATGACCTGTGGAGCCAGCCTCTGTGCTGTGATGAACTCGGGGGACTAAAGTCAAGAGGAAAGGCAGTGGGAACAGAGTGCTGGGGACCACGTGGCCTCCAGTCAAAGCAGCGATCAGAAGAGGCTGCCAGGCCAAATTCTGCAAAGAAACACTTCTTCTTCTGCTTGGGTAGGAATCATTTCACCAGTTTCACTGCACGATAAGCCATACATGAGACACGTGGCTGGTTCAAACTATGCAAGTCGGTGGCTTGTAGTACATTGTCAGAGCTGTGTGACCGCCATAATGTGGGAACACTTTCATCACCCCCAAAATACATCCCATACCCACATTTGTAATCACTTTCTTCTGCACTCATCTACTTGTCAACTCAGAGTTTGCATATTTGGGGCATTTCAAATAAATGGCATATTATGGGTTGAAATGTGCCGCACACCAGAATCCACCAGTTGCAGCCCTAAATCTCGGCATTCAATAAGCCACCTTATCTGTAGGACTGTTACTCATGGGATTAGTTAGTGGGAGGCCACACTGGAGTCGAATAACCCTCTGCCCAGTATGAGCGCTGTCCTTGTAAGAGGGGGATATCTGGACACGAGACAGAGCCTCCGAGAGGTAAGTTCACGAGCAGCCACGAGGAGCACTGGTTACAAGCCAACAGGCACGTGAGAGCTGCAGCGAAGCCCCATAAGGCAGGCAGGCGAGCAGCGCGGGACAGTCTCCTCACAGCCCCGCAGCCACCAGCCCCACGACACCAAAATTTCAGACTTCTGGGCGAGAGAGAACGTCTGTGGTGTGAGCCCGTGGTCCAGGGTCCTTCTGGGGCAGCCCAAGCCAACCAGGCCGCACCGCACCGTGGGATCTTCCATGACCATCTTCTCCTCCAGGGTGACGTCCTCCGGGTCCAGCCGGCTTGTCGCACACGCCAGACTCCCTTCCCTTCCGTTCACGTGTGGACAGACCGCATCTTCTTGGTCCACTCATCTGCCGATGGACACGTGGGCCGTTCCGCTCCGGGGCTCCTGGAAGAAAGCAGCTCTGAGCATTGGTGGGCGAGCTTCTGTGTGGACAAGCGCTGAGTTTCTCGTCAGTACGCGCCTGGACGTGGTCGCTGAGTCACAGGCGGTTCTGTATTGAACCTTCCAGCAGCCGCCAGGCTGCTTCCCCCCAGAGGCTCCCCCGACGTTCGTACCAGGAGGCTACCCGGGGTCCAGTTTCCCCGCGTCCTCACCAGCACTCTCTCCACCGCCTTTTGCCCTCCGGCCGTCAGAGCCGGTGTGGAGCGGGTCTGTTTTCCATTCCTGCCTTTTCCCAGCCCGGCCGCACACAAACATCCGTGATACTAAGACACGCCACTCTGCTGACAAAGGTCACTTTCACAAACCTCACGCCCTCTCTGCTCCACCTAAAGACCAACCCCGGGACGGGCACCAAGCCCTCTCGCCCCTCTGCCCGGGTGCCCAGCTCTGCCCGGGATACGGGGGTGCGGGGCGGGGTGGCTGGCATCCACCAGCGCCTCCTCGGCGCTCCTCACTGTTGCTATAGAAAGCGGAGTAGCGCCCAGCCCTCCCTCGCTTTCTAGATGTTAATAAACAGCCTCATTATTTTGCAGAAAGCACTTTGGAAAATCGGCAGCCCCACAGTTCCGTCCACATCCAAATTAATGAGGAAAGCTGGTGGGGTTTTTTATTGACCATGAAAGAGGGAAGAGTTCTGGCTCATTTGTGTGCTTTTTCTGTATTTATGTTTTATGCATTAGAAAGTGATTTCCACCTCCATTACACATCTCTCGTGCCCTCGTTACGTTAAAGGGAGGGACCGGCATTTTTTTTTTCCCCATCAGACCCCCACATAAACTGTGGTGAGAGATGTTAGAAAGGATCACTCTTAATGGTCAGCCGGGAAAGACAAATCTGGACTTGGCCAAGAGCCAAAGAGAGACGGTTGTAAGGTTGGCAAACTCTTTGTGGTGAGGGGACAGGCTGGGGTGAGGGAAACCCACAGGCGACACTTTCGGGCAGCACCAACAACAGCCCCAAGGTCCTTCTCAGCACGTCAGGCATCGTAAAGAAGGCAGCACGGCCTCTGTGTTAGGACACCAGGGAGGGGAAAGGTCCGGCTTCGCACTTGTGTTGGGCGGCTGCCCCTTACACTTCCTACGGGGATGGGGTCACAGGCACAGTGTCCCCCACACACAGCAGGTCCCCAAGAAACATCAGGCTGCTGCGACGTTCGTGACTCTCACACCAGGTGGAAGGCGACCCGGGGGAACCACAGTGAAGATGTCAGGGGTCCCAGGTCAGGGGCCTGGCTCAAAGGACAGCCCCCACCCGACTTGGGGAGAGGCCCAAGCAGGTCCCCAACCTCACTCCTCTCGGTTTCCGCAGCTCAGGAGTGAAGGTCACAGTTGAGGACTAAGTGAGAAAGGGTAGGGACCGACCGCACTTGCGCATGATAAATGCCCCGTGTTTAATCAATGCGAAGTGATTGTATTGGCGGTAAGAGCAAAGGCAGCAGGACAAAGACGGCATGAGAGGCCAAAAGTAGAAAGGCTAGGAGCCAACAGCAGTGCCTGTCTCTGCAAGGTTGCCATAAAAATGTCATCCTGTCCCTTCTGAAACCTGGGGACACCTCGGGGACACTGGTGGCTACTGCAGACTCTGCTCTCCGTGGGGTCAGTCCCAGGATGAGGGAGCTGGCCTGAGAAAGGCTGGCTTTCATTTGCCTCCAATTTCCCAGTCACCAGCACTCGTGCTTCAATTCCTAGGTCCTAAAATTTGGAGGACGAGTCACTTCCCTGCCGCCAGCCCACCGTGTGTCTGCTCTGGAAATTCTCTGCACTTCCAGAGAGCTTTAGAAGGAGCTTCCACAGACAGGCCCTCCGCAGCCTCACAAAGTCACCTGAGATGGCCTGGCAGGTGCACCGAGGTCTGGGAGGCCAGCTCGGGCTGCTGTGCACGTTCTGGGCTTGGTGACAAGCGTGGGGAGGCAGAGGAGGAAGATGACGGAAGTAGGTGCCAACTCAAGAGTAATGCGGGCTGAAGGCCCCAGACCAGGCCACCGGGGGCAGCAGTGGGAGTGCAACCGTCCTCCAAACCGAGATGGTCATCTGAGTTTGAAGACGGAGGGATGTGCAACCGGGAGGCGTGACCCCCATTACTGGGTAACCGGCATTCGGGTCTCAGCACCAGACTGGTGATGGAGTTGAGTCAGGAGCCACACCTGACCCTCGGGCTCTCCCTTATCACGCAGTGAAGGAACGCTCTGCAGAAGAGCTCTGATGCCAACACTCTGGAAGCAGACCCCAGGCGTCCCCACCCCTCAAAGGCATCTTGGGAGCAGGCAGGCTAAAGAGGTGACCGCGGGGTCGGAGGTTCCAGGAGTTGGTTCTGGTGCCCTCCCTGGAAGAGGCCGCCGGCGGTCATGGCCTACGAGGGTCCTGCCCAAGACGGGACCTCTGGTCCGCGCACTCGGGCGGGCCTCCCCCGCACGCCCCCCGCGAGCCCGGCCTGCAGTCAGGAAACACCTGGAAAGAGGAAAAGCGGGGAAGTCAGCAAACTGCTGCTGCTTCTCTCGCTGCGGCTCAAAGGCAGCCAGGCAGAAAGAGGGGCCTTGGCGGCCAGTTTCTGAGGCCTGCAGAGCAGCTGTCCAGCCTGTGGGTCACCGGGCTCCTGGCTCTTCCTCCGCCGCGTCCGTAGTGTCCGTGCCTCTGGTCACCAGGACAGGGTGTGGGGAAGCACCAGGCCGAGGGGTCCACGCTGCTCTCACTGGAGGCTCCGGTGACAGGACATGGTGGCAGAGTCTCTCCTTCATCCCTGCCTTGCATACTAGTCTGATTGTGTCGTGTCTTCCCCTCGTACCTTGTTTCTGTGGTCTCCGGGGTCAGACTGAGTGCCCATCCTGGTGGCCTTGTCCTGTCTCGGGGTCCGTCAGGCCAACAAGGATGGGCTCCCCAGACCCTTACACCATGGACTGTGGCCAGTGTCTAAGTGACTCTGGGACGGCACCACATCCTCCCAAGGGACCTTCCCTGAGGCCCCTGCAGCTGGGGGCGTCTCCCGTCAGCCAGCAGGTGGCCGTGGAGTGGGCGTTCCGGCGGGGAGGACTTAGTGGGCTGGGCTCGCGGGAAGACAGGGCAGGAGGTGCTGGGCGGAGAGCGGACGGCCCCTCGTGGGGCAGGGGCCGGCAGAGGCAAAGGCGGCACGAGGGCTGGGCGGGCACAGGTGAGGCCGGGATCTGCCGGTGCCGGTCGCAGGGGCCTCTGGGCAAATTACGTTTCTGTGAATTGGAGGCGGCTGCTGTCACAGGCTGCATCTCTGAGAATAGGAGAAATGCACTCTCCCCCGGTCCGTTCTGGAAGCAGAAGTCCAACGCTAAGGTGCTGGTGGGACTGTCTCCCTCAGGGCTCCAGGGGAAACCCTTCCTCCGCTCCACCAACGCCCGGCGGTGACCGGCAAGCCCTGGGCCAGCAGGATCGTGAGCAGTCCTCGCCTGTCCCCAGCGTGCCGTCCTCTCCCGGCCCACTAGGAGCCAGTCTTTGCATTAGGGCCACCCTGCTGCAGTGTCTGCCCTCTTCACTGACGCGTCTTCAAAGGCCAGTTTACGAAAGGGCCGTCTTCCGCGGTCGCAAGTGAGCACGAGAGTTTGCACTTCGACCACAGGAGTCTGGAGGGCTGGAGGGCAGGCAGACGGGATCTGATTTGGACTTTTAAGGGTCTGTTAGTCTGTGTTGAGAATCAGCTGTGACAAGAGAGCCCAGGCTCAGGGAGACAAGTTAGAGGCCCCGCAGCAGGGGGACAGGGAGGGTGGCCTGGACCGGGCGGGAGATGGGAGTGCGGGCGGCAGCGGGATGCCCATCGGTCTAGAAGGTGGAGCCGAAGCGCTTGTGGGCTGATCAGGTTCCTTCTCCCCCGGGCCCAGCCTCCCCCATACTAGTTTCTGAGCTCTGGTCTCCGATCATTCCTTCCCATTACCTGTGCTCCCGGAAGCTGCAGATTACGGTGCCATTAGCTCTCCATCCATCAGCAGGTTGCTGAAACGCACGCCACAGCCCTGGGCCTCTCGATCCATCACCGGCTCCGGCCCACAGCACTCCCCGCCCTGTGTGGGGCCGGCCTGGCCCAGGCCCATGTGACTCAGGACACAGAAGGAGGTGCTGGCCGCAGGGCCCAGCCACCTGCTGCCTTGGTGTGGGAGCCACCAGCCACGGTGTGCGTGGTTATCCCCGTGGGGACAGGGGTCCCTCAGCCAGCTGCATCCTGGTCCCTGTGTCCACGAGTCATGCTCCCGGGGCGGGAAGTATTGTGTGTAAGACACCTGTCCCTCGACCCTGAATGCCTTGCCCCTAATGTAGCTGAGTGCATCGGGAGTCCCTGGAAAACCTCACTTAGGGACCATGACACTCAGGTAGACATGCGTAGGGGTCTTGTCCTGCTCCCTGGAAAGGTGTGATGAGGGGCAGCACCCCACGAGGAGAGTGTCCTGGAGGAAAAGACTGCTTCCTTTCAAGGGAAATAAACGGCAAAACGGTCCTAGAGATGGGGGTGTCCACGAGGTGAGTAGAGACCCAGAGAGTTGGTGGTCTGAGAAAGAAATGAGCCTTGGGGGCTTTGGATTAGGTCTAAGGAGAGCCTTTCCACCCCTCCCTGCACAGACCTCTTGGGAAGACTGAGGCAGGTCTGCCCTGTGGGGAGCCAGTCAGCAGCCTGGTCAGTGCTGACCCTGTCATGTGTCAGAACAAGAGCAGGGACTATGAGCAGCTGCCCTCTCGGCCAGGCTGCCTGGGAGAGGTGGGAGACCCTCCCATCCCCACGCCCAGAATGAAAACTCCAGTGCGACCCCCAAGACTCTATTGGAGCCCAGTTTCCCACTCCGGCAGCTCCCCGAGTGATGAGTGTTAGAGCCTCACACCGCAGGCAGAGCCGGGCAGTTCCGGGGACTGAACGGGTGGCCACGCAGACCCCCTGGGCAGGCCCCATCCGCAGCCTCCAAGTGACTCGGCCGAGGACCAACTGCCCAGGCCTCGTGGGCCCCACCCAGTGGACACTGTCACGTCTTCCATGGGCACACCGGCTCCTGAGGCACCTGCGACCCAGACCCAGGTCTCTGCAGGCGCCCAGCACAGAGGTGTCCGGTGTTGCTGTCGGACAGTGGAAGTCAGACCTGTGCTCAATACTGACCCCTCGGGAGAGAAAGGCCCCAGAATGGCCTCACTGCTCAACAGCAAGGACCTCCCCTCAGCTGCCTTTCTCCAAGGCCTCTCTATTAGGGGGAGTACAGAACGTTTCCCAAGCTAACATTTTTCCACACTAGTAACGACATAAATATTTGCTCAATTAGTCGTAAATTATTTTTGGAACAGGCTGAAATGAACAGCAAAATAATACTCCAATAGCATCATAGGTTGCCTGTATTTTAATCCTACGTTTTTACTCCACATTAAGGAGGAAGAGTTCCCCCATATTACTATGGGGTCGTAAATCTCAACTTTTAATCACCGTGATGTTTCCTCAAGCCCTGTAATTTATCACAGCCTTGTTCGGTGGTTGGTCATTTGTTTCCAGGATCCTGGGTTGTAAATGTTTCAGAGAACATATGAACCAAAGCATTAATTATGAGAGCATTTGCATTTCCAATTTCCCCCATCTCGTGCCACTGGGGCTCAGGGAGTGAGGGGCTGGCACTGTCCCTGTCACAGAGGAATTTGTCATTTAAGGGCGGAATTAGGGGCAGGAGAGGGTAGTGCCTCGTAAGGACTGATGGAGAGTGCAAGGGCGTGTGGGAATCATAAAACAATTCGAATAACAATATCAAAAAGACATGCAGCCAGAGGTAAGTGTGTGTGCACACGCTCGCCCGCCCCAGGCTGGCTCCGGAGAAATCTCATCTCTGAGACCCCCCGAGAGATGTGGGCCTGCTGTGAACATTAACAATGGAGCCCCTAAAAAAACCCAGAGCTGCCTGGAAAGAAGGGAGGAGCCAGGCTGTGCACCCAGGATGAGAACGTCGGAGGAATAGGTCACAGGCACCGAGTCTGACCCTCAGGGCAGCTCTCAGGCCCAGGGAGGAGGACGGAGGTGTCCGCCTGCCGCCACTGCCCCTCCCCGCTCCACCTGGCCGCCGACCCCCGGAGCTGAGCGGGTTAACGCTCACTGCACCAGGCAGGCTGCCCTCCTGCTGTGAAGTTCACAGCTGTATATAGAACACAGCAGACTGTGAAATGTAATAAATCCAGAGTTGCCTCTCAATTTCCCCAATAATAATTAACAAATTAAAATGGAAATGTCACCACAAACCCATAAAAATTCTTAAGTGCAGGATGGAAAACTCTCTCAGGAACAGAAATGGCTTTTGTCCGTGTAATACTCAGGGCAGACGTGCCATCAAATGTTAGTCGGGACGGCCAGGGGCCCGGGGACCCAGTTCGGAGCTGATTAATCCCAGGCTCGGCTGTCTTTCTGTGTCAGCAAGCTAACACAACTGTGCAATCGAGTCTGCTTTATGGCGCCTGTAACACGTGGCCCGGGGCTCCAGCCCTCACTCTAACGAGGCAGAGTGGGGCAGAAAGCAGGCCCGCCGCACCGCGGCATCTCCATGGCCAGCGCCTGGCCGCGTGCATCCATTTGACCAAATGAGGGGAGGGCTGGGAAATTATGAGCAAAGTGTGTACCATCTGGCTTGCATTTTGGAGAGCTGGAAGCAAACACACACCAGTACTCACAGCAGAACCTCCCCCAGAACAATGATTCCCTCCTGACGGCTGGGCTCCAGCACCAGAAACCCCCGAAGACTAGACCCCAGCTTTGCCAGTCAAGGAGGAATGGGGACACTAGCCACGTCATGCAAAGTGACTCTGTGTCCATACGTAGTGATACTCAGTCCTTCCCCTCCTGACCAAGAAGTAGTCACAACCATGTTTACCTTCTGCTGAAAACAATCTGTATCAGTGAAGGTTCTCCAGAGAAATAGAACCAACAGGATGCATATATGTGTAAACGTGTGTGTGTGTGCATGCAGCAGGTCCTTGAATAATGTCCTTCCATTCAACATGAGTTCATTACCATATGGATGAGGAAAAAATGCAATCCCAGCCAACATGAAACAAAATAACATTATTCAAGGACCTGCTTTCATTATATGTCATGTCACTTAACATTGCCATTTCTAAGGACCCAACTTTAAGTGAGGACTCAATATATATAATAGAAAGAGACTTATTATAAGGAATTGGCTCATATGATTATGGAGGCTGACAAGTCCCAAGGTCTGCAGAGTGAATTGGCAAGCTGGAGACCCAGGAGACTTGAGTACATTTCATTCCCAAGGCCAGCAGACTCGAGAGCTGGGAAGAATCCATTTTCCATTCAAAAGTATAAAGGACCTCCAAAAATGTTCAAGACAATGGAAATCAAGCAATGAAGAACAGTGGTCCAAAAAGATGGGAAGCCCCTGACCGCATTTCCAGACCGCAATCCAGACAGAGCACGGTGGAGATGAGGAGACTCAGCTGAGAGTCTCGGAAGACTAAGAGTTTGCAGGACAGAGAACCAGAGAAGAGAGAAAAAATTCTGGAAACCTAAAGACGGTCCCCTAAAATATTAGCTGAGGACTGGTCAGCAAGTTCCTGAGGAAACTATGCAAGTCTTTAGGAAGACTCACCCAAGGATTAGAAGAAACAGAACCTGGTATGTCCTGGTGGCCCAGTGGTTTAATTCACCAGGCACAGTGCACATACATCCTAAGGTCTCCAGTTCAAGACCGGGGCTGGGGAAACAACCAAGATGAACAATGAAATAAAATACTTCTTCCTCCTCTCTCTTCCTGCCTGTGGTATACTCATCTTCATTTCCTTAAAAAATCATAGAAGGAACATAACCCAGTGCTCACATAGGTAGGGACACTCCTCATTTAACCCCATCTGGCTGGAAGGCCTCATATTTCACATGACTGTAGGCAGAATACACAGAAGGATTTTGTCTCAGTTGTGGGGAAGAATTAGCCCCAGGCTGCATACAAAGCAACGATCTCAGTTAGACACTAAAAAGAGACTAGGGAAGCAAATCCAAAGTAAGTAGAAAAAAGGAAATAATGATAAGAATCAGAGCAGAAATCAATGACATTTTTAGGTAGAGAAAATCAATGAAACCAAAAGTTGGTCTTTGAGAAGACCAATAAAATTAATCTACTCTAAAAGATGATGAAATTAAAAGGAGAAGATCCAAGTTACCAATGGAATGAGTGAGAGAGGAGGCACCACCACAGATCCAATGGATGGGTGTGTGCATTTACCAAGATTGCAAGATACAAGCTTGATACACAAAAAGGTAATGAGTTCCTCTCTAATGGACCAAACAACTGGATATTGAAAAACAATACCATTTTACCATATGCAAAATCATCTAAAATGAAATATTTAGGGATGAATCTGATAAAATATGTAAAATATCTGTGTATGGAAAACCACAAATGGTTGCCATGAATAGTTAAAAAGAAAGCCAAAGTAAAGGGAAAGTCACACTGGGTTCTTAGGTCATGAGGTGCACAGTAGTTAGGAAGACAGCTTTCCCCAGTGGAGCTATAGATTTAATGTCATCCCATTCTATACGGCTAAAGATTTTTGTTAGAAATTGAAAATGTGGTGACAAAATTCATTTAGGACTGCATGCAAAGAACCTAGAACAACCAAAACCATTTTGGAAAAAAAATATTTGCCTTCTAAATGCATCATAAAGTTGTAGTAATAAAGATACTGGTAGACTTGACATTAGTATTATGAGTGTAGGATTGGCATTAATGTCAGCAAACAGATCACTGAATAATACAGAATCCAGGACAGCCCCACATATATATGGATAACTGGGGGATTTTGTTTGCTTTTTAACAAAGTTTTGAAGGCAATTCAATGGAGAAAGTTTTCAGCAAATGGTGCTGAACTCCATGTGCAAAATTAAGAGCTTTGATTAATACCTTGTACCACATAGAAAACTAACTCAAAATGGTTTGTAGTTCTAAGGGTAACACCTAAAATTGTAAAACTATAAAACTTCTGGCAGAAAACATTTGTAACATCGAAAGAGGCAGTTTTTCTTACATGACACTAAAAGCACAATCCATGGAATAAATTAATAAATTGGACTTCATAAAAATTTAAAACTTCTGCTCTTTGAAAGGTACTATTAATAAAATAAAGAGACAAGTTACAGACTGAGAAAAAAATAGTTGCAAATCATATCTCTGATCAAATCTCATATACAGAATATATAAAGAACATAGAATAAGAAAATGAATGACCCAGTTTTTTTAAAGGATAAGGTAGTTGAAAAGATATTTCACCAAAGAAAATATGCAAATGGCTGAGGACATGAAAAGATGCTGAATAGCATAAATCATTATGGAAATGAATGTTAAAACTATGAGATCCTTCTACATAGCCATTAGAATGTCTAAAATTAAAAGATGTACCATTACATGGATTGATGAGTATGCGGAAGAATTGGAACTCTCACAAGCTGCGGGTGGGGAGGTAAAATGTTACAGCTATTTTGGGAAACAGCTTGGCATTTCTTAGAAAGCTAAGTCATGTGCATTAGCCAGACCGCCCCCAGGTATTTCTATTTAGCTCGTGGAAGAGAAGGCATATGTCCACACAAAGACTTGCATATAAATATTCCTAGCAGATATTTTTATGGTTAAAACTGACACAAACCCACAATGCATCACCAGGTGAATAGAGAAGTCAATTGTATGTGCGCTCACAGTGGAATAATACTTAGCGATATAAAAAGGAACAAACTGTTAATACACTCCACAACATGAATCTCACAATAATTATGCTGAGAGAAGCCAGATCCTCCCCAGGAAACGAATGCGTACCGTGTCATTCCACCTGTGTAACATTCTAGAAAGTGCAAGCTAATCTGTAGTAGCAGAAAGCAAGGCAGTGGTGCCTCTGACGAGTGTGGAAGGGGACACAGGAAGGGCAAGAGGAAGATGACCAAGCACCATGAGAGATCACTTTCAGGGGTCAGCGTATGCTGGTGGACATTACACTTATGGGCGTGTTTTCGAGGATTCCCAATAACAAAGAAGCCCTTTTGAGCTTTGCTGCCACTCCACCCCACCCCCCACCCCCGCCCCACCCTCTGCAGCGAGCCCGCCACTCTCCGTGGTCCTGAAAAGGGATGCTTGGCAGGTGAAGCAGTACCCTCTCTGCACTCGACTTGGCTGGCAAGGCAGGCTCTTGTCAACGTCTCACCTTGATTTCTGAGATGCTCTGGGAGCTAAACCGTCTCCCTGAGACTCTTCCTGGGTGTATTTATTGCAGCTCAGAATTCCTGCAAAGAAGAGCTAAGCTTGCCAAACCTCCAAGAGCTGCCCCCAAAATGCCCACCCACCAATGTCCAGGTGTTCCTAATGTCACAATAGTCTTTAAGACAAGACTGCTGTCTAACAGATTGCTCTTCCTCTACCCATCCTTTCCCGAAGACGTTTCTGCTTCCTAATTTGCCTCAGGAAACCAGGGGAACGCTTCTGCCCAGGTATGGTTGAACAGGTCCCCTTGAGGGTCTCCTTTCAAACAAAAGTCCTAGGGCTTGAGTTAAGCCAGGTGACACCATGGCTCAGAACAAGTGACCCTGGGAGAGAAGGGCCCCGTCCAGGGGAAATATGTAGGTCGGGGGAACAGCCCTGTCTAGTGCAGACCGTCCCGTTACTCTGTCTGTCTGTCTGTTTACTTCCTGTGTTGTACTTGGCACACAGGTCGCTCCTGAGAATTCAACCTTATGAAAAGAAAGGACCTTATTTTTCTCCTCCAGTGCAGTATCCTAAATATTTAACAACACCTGATGGCTGGTGGACACTCAATAAAAGTTTGTTAAATGAATAAACTGGACTGTAAACTCTCCTGGGAAATCCTGAGTCACTGGAAGTCTCCTGCCTGAAAGAAGACCCAAGTGTTGCCTTAGACCCACACTCAGGAGAGGACCTTCCTCTCTCTCAGAATAATTCATGTTTGCCTGTTTATATACTGTGGTCCATAAAACATTTTGTTTAGAAAACGAGGGGGGCATCTTATCTTTAAAATGCCTACAAATCATGAACTAGACTTGCACAGAGAAGAAAATTATACCAGCTGAGTTAGAATTTTTGGCAAAGCCAGAGCTTTAACATCCTTTAAGATGGAATTCCCTTTCAGATCTCACACATGGAGTCTGCAAATATCTTCAAAATCATTACAGGCTAAGAAGGTTCAAACCCAATGAATTTGCTGGCTCTGGAGGAGGAGGTAAGAGGTGGAGGTAAGAGGAGGAGGTAAGAGCAGCAGGTAAGAGGAGGAGGTAAGAGATTCAGTCTCGACCTCGTGTAACCGGGTTGTCTCTCCCCACTTTCATCAAAGCATGTGTGAGATGGGCGTGCTGCCTAGAGAGAAGAAAATGGGGACACAGCAGAGGTGACTGAGAGGAGGACAGGATGACTGGAAGCAATGACAAAGGCAGTATGTGCTGTGTGGAGCAGGGACTCTGCTGAGAGTAGGGAGAACTGCTTCTTCCAACTGCAAACGGCTCCTGGTTCCCCATCACCTTGTTAGGACTGATTTGGACCTCTCCAGAGTGACCATCCCATTGTAGAGAGCCCAGACCAGGCTCACTGCCCAATGACAAAATCCAGGTCCAGCATGTGACCCACCATCAGGCGATGATGGAGTGGATTTAGAACACGCCTTTCTGGCCCGGCCTCCTGACATTCGCTCTACAGTGTGTGATGAAATGTCCCAAGCACCAGATACAGGACAGGATACTAGGATGGGGAGGTCACTGAAAATGGAGCGTGAGCAGCCTCTCCGAGAGGAGCGGCAGCCCCATCACGACAGCAAGGTCATGGTGTCCCAGCAGGGATATCAACCCTGCGAAGGTCAGGGTCGTCTTCCTCAGAGAGGGCCTGGGTCACGATGGTGCTTTCTCACCACATCAGTACCATCCTCCTGATAAAAGGAGCAGGACGGTGCCGACCAGAGAGGCACACATCGGGGTCACATCCCGGGTTCTGTTGGGAACACATTAAAGGTCACCCTTTAAAAGCTCACTCAAGAGCTATTCTGTGCCCGCCCTCCTAGACCTCAGATCTTTCCATGTGACGTGGGCGCCACTGCATTCGGTGCCCTTATCTCCAGCGAGATCCAGCAGCCGAGTCGCCTGGCCCGCCCAGCCTCTCCCGGGGCAGCCGGGGAGCGGGGCTGCTCACTGCCAGCCGGCGGCCAGCTCCAACCGTGAGCAGCGCCGACTTTGAGACGCTCCTTCCTTTTATCAGATGAAAGACTCTTTCTCCAAAACCTCAATTCTGCCCTCCAAGGCCACACAGAGAAAAGCCATTTTCCATCGACAGAAATAGCCGTCCAATGGTCAAAGGCGGCCACCCCGCCCTCCCCCAGCTCTGTTTCAGGGGAAACAGTGTGGAACGCAGGGAGGCCACGCGCTCCCGGCTTCCAGACACCCCAGTTCGCACAATTCCCAAACTCTGTTTCTCTTCGTGGTGAAATGGAATGCTTTTTACCTAACTTTCTGGAATCTCTCCCGTCCGCCGTGATCCTTGCATTGCCAAGTGCTCTCTACAAAGAAGCCCGCAGCCTCTGTGTCACATGTGACCGGGCAGAGCTGGGGGCAGGAACCTACCCACTCAAAGCCCTCGAGGGTTCTTTTTTCTGCTCAATTCAAACGCTCATACACAGGCTCCTTGTTCCACCAGACCATTCCATCGGGGCCAATACTCTACTCTGCCGTTTTGCTGATGATAAAAGCCAGACCCACAGTCGTAAGTGATCCCTGAGGGTCCAGGGCAGCGGCTGGTCGGCCTTGTCACATCGCAAACCTTGCACCTCTGCACGCAGAGCCTCACTGGGAAGGAGGTCACTTCGTGGTTCAGGGCCGTCCCTCCCAGGGGCAGCTGCAGACACGTGAAGATGCGTCAGTCACCCCCTCCGTCCCAGCGGCCCCCAAGGGCTGTCTGGAGCTGCAGGGAGGCTGGTACATGCGACGTGATCCCAAGTCCAGCTCTTGCCAGAGCTCTCACTCACGCAGGAGCTTTTCTCCTCACGACACCGGGGAGACTCTTCCTCCGGCTGACAGAGCCCTCACGGTGCCTGTCCTCCCTGTGCAGACAGCGAGGCAGCAGCCTCTGCTTGCAAAGCAGCCTTGTCTGTGCGGCAGCGTCTGAACGGGCTGTGGGCGGCAGAGCCAAGGCTTCCTGCGACTTTTATGTCCCCTTTCAGAGTGGCTGCAAAGAAAACAAGACATAAAACACCTCCCTGTATAATCTGCTGGTTTATAGGTGGTTTCATCACATCTTTTAAATGCCTATCCAAAGTGATACGTCCCTTTATGTCCCTTGTGGCCACTACTGAGAGCTCGAGAAGCCAGGAGACCCGAGGGAACGAGAGGCCCAAGGGGGAGGCCCAGCCGCAGGGCTCTGCGGCCAGCACGGGGCGCCTGGGTGCCCTTTCTGCCCAGAGCTGTACCGTGTACCTGGGGTTTGAGGTGCTTTCACCCCGACCTACCAAAGCACGGCAGTGGGCTCCCTGGATGCTGATGGACCCTGCATGTCCATGAGAACAGCCATTTAAGTGAAGAGGTGCGGTGACGGGGTCACCTCCTACCTCCCCTAAGGCCCCTGGCAAGACCCGTCCCACCCGCCCTTTCCCACCAACAGTGCGGGACTGGCCAGTACCCGGGCAGGGGCGTCACCTGTCACCTTGTGAGCGCGGGGCTTCCCTGGGAAGCGAGTCTTTTAAACGGGGGTGGGGATGATCTAAAAACTTTACCAGTCCATGGTTTCAGTGTGCAAACCACCTGCAAGCACTTCTTTATTGCTGCTTATATTTGTGTCCCTTCGTTATATTACATTTAATTTATTTTAATATCAATTAAATTGAATTAAGACAAATTCATTAAATGTTCAAGTGCTTTAAACATTAAACTGCCCAATTACACTTACGTGAGGCATAATTCTGGGTTCGCAGCGAGCTGCACAACGGCAGTGTCTGCAGCCTCGGCGGGCGCCCAAGTGCCAGTGTCGCCCGCAGGCGTCGCCCCGGGAGCTGGCGCCGCGTGGCCTGCAGCCTGCGGAGGGCGCCCTCCACCGCGTGCGTCAGCGTGCGTGCGCGTCTGCGGCTGCGTGTGCGTGTGTGGTTCTACACAGTTGTGTCACACGGAGACCCCGTAAGCGCCGCAGCGTGACACACAGAGCAGTGCTGCTGCCACCACGCAGGCCCCGCCGTGACGCTAGGTCCCCCCTGCGTCCATTCGGGAGGCCTCACACCCCCCAGAGAGGGACTACTGCGCACCAGCCGAGACGTGGCCGGATCTGCGGGTAACACGGGTCTGAGTGGGAGGGGAGGGGAGGGCCTGGGGGACGCAGGGCCCCTTCCCGAGCTGACCCCACTCCCCTGACCCAGAGCGGCCCTGGGACCCCCCATTCTGCCTTCCCCCACCCTCCCCACCTGCCCCTCCCATGAGAAAAGACAAGAGGGACATTGCATGGCTGGGGACATGTCCCCAGGTCCATTCACAGGTGGAGAGATTATGACAAGCACCAGCGAGCCCCCACGGAGACGTCCAGGCATGGGAGGAGGACAGGGCGGGCATCAAGGCCAGCGCACTCCAGACAGCCCCGCCACCTGCTGACATGCCAGTCACCGGCGTCTCCACACCCACCCAGCTGCATTTCTCTCCTGCAGGTGCTCCAGGATGCGCAGCAGAGCCCCACCTGGCCGGCAGAGCCCAGCGCCACGCCCGTGCCGCTGCCGGACAGGGCGCCGCCAGAGGCCGTCCTGGCCCAGAGGTGGCCCGCAGCCCCGGCTCGCTCCTGCCCTGACCCAGCGCCGGGCCCTCGTCCAGCGCCCCGCAGCCCGGTGAGAGCGGCGCTGGCCTCTCCTCTCCGCGGCTCCTCGTCCAGTGATGGCTTCAGACCCCCACGCCACGGTGTCCATGGCAACCGCAGCTCACAACGCCCACAGCGCAGCTCCCACAGGGACAAGACCACTGGGCTCCCCGGCTGCCGACGTCCAGAGGCCCGGGTCAGCCGGGGAAGCAGAGACCGCCGTCCAGGAGCCCCGGGCCTGGGGCTGCGGGCACCACACCTGAGAGGCTCTGCCCCGGGGGCGATCACTGCGACAAGGCAGCGGGCCTCCGTCCAGAGGGGCGGCAGTAGGACCCGCCACCCCTGCCGAGACCTGAGCCCCGCGCCGAACTCCTGCGGGGGAAGAGGTGATACGGGCAAGGCCCGGTGCCTAAAGCGCCGCCGAGAATTACTGCATCAGCGCCTGGCACAGGGGCGGTGCCAGCGATGTGGCGATGGTGACAGTGATAGACAAGGTCAGCGGTCACCGCAGCCTGCAGCCCCTCAGCTCCCGACGCCGCCCCAGCCGTGCCGCCGCCGGCTCTGGTCACTGCGCGAGCCGAAGCCACGCCTTTCTCACCGTGGTAGCCCCGCCTGCCCGGCTTGACGGACACAGCACCTGCAGCCGTGCGTTCAAGCCTGCGAAAGGGTAGCTCTCCTGCGTCCCTACGGAAACTACCACACACACACGCACACGCGCACGCACACACGAACGCACACGCACACGCACACGCAGGAACGGCGCACGTGGGAGGGATGGTTAGCACCTGGGCTGCGTGCTGGTCGCTGGTGCGTGCGTCCGTCCAAACTCATCACGACCACTACCCCAAGTGTCTGAGTCGTTTTCTATCTCCCTTGTACCTCAGAAAAGCTGGAAACAGAGAGAGAGGCTGCTCTGGAAAATGCAGTTACGGAATGAATGAAAGAATTCGTGAGTCAACCACTTCCCTGAGTGCCGGGACAGAGGTAAAGCCTCGTGGATTCTTAGCGGACGTGAGGTCTCCTCTGCAGCCCCTGCCCGGCCTCCCCACAACCGTCACAGCATTTCTGGGAGCTGGACTTTGTGTCTGGGAATCTCCGTCTCTGCAGGAGGGACACCTGCCTTCCCTGGACACTCCTTTCCTCCGGGGACACAATCATGACAAAGCTGTCCTTTCGGTTCAACAGAATTTAACCTCGCTTACGACTGAACGCAGCTGAAGTGCAGGGGAGACGTAATTGTGTCATTTGATCTTTGTCACCAAAGAGCCAGTCACATGGGAAGGTTATAGTCCTCTTAAAAAATATTCTGACAACATAGTTTTATTTTAATGCTCTCATTGTGCCTTTTCCGAGAAAGGGTTTCCATGGATTAGCAGTGAGCAAAGGCTTCTAAAATCTGAGATTTCTGACTCTGACCTTTTCGGGGTCGGCAGGTAATAAACGAAGGGCATTGAGAGGTAAGGGGGGGATTACACAATTCTCGAGGCGCGGCCCAGCCCACGGCAGAGGATAGTGGGTGAGCGTGGGGGCGGAGGAGGGCAGAGTTCACTAAAGGTGTCCCTGCACCCTGGCTCTGGGGGCAACGCCGTCGGCACCTGCACCCTGCCCACCGCCCGGCACAGGGACTGACACACCGTCCACACGCCTCAGGGGACTGGGCACAGGGGACTGGGCGCAGAGTGTGGTGGTCCCAGAAACTACTCAGTGCAGGGCCGGGCACGGCCGTCGCCCCGTGAACACCGGGTATTTTTAGCCTCATTCCGTCGTCATCACCACATGACCATTGTCAGCGCCGTCCGCTAGTGCCTGTGACGAGAATGGAGACCCCGCACGGCCCCACGTGTGGCTCACCAGAGTCCTCCTTGCGAACACTGCCGCTGAAAGCCGGGCCTCTCTCCTTCCCATTTTCCAACGCCGTGTCATGGGTGAAAGTCGTGGCCCAAAGCACGTGACCCAAGCCTGGCCCGCAGCACCTGTGCTTGTGGCCTTATTTAGAAAGCAGATGTCTGCCTCCTCTGCAGACGTCATCGGGTTAAGATGAGGTCGTACTGGACCAGGGTGCAGTGACAGGTATCCTTAGGAGGACAGACTTGGACACCACACACTGGAGAACCACGGACGGAGGGTCGGATCGTCTCCCAGCCCAGGAAAGCCCAGGATTGCCGGGAAGGCGGGAAGCAACCTCCCCTACAGCCTCGGGTCGGGCAAGACGCTGTCCCACCTTGACTTCAGACCTCCGGCCTCCGACCCGTGAAAGGGCGCTCATCTGCTGACATAGGTCCCTGACGGGCCCAGGGCAGGGGCACAGGGCTGCAGCCAGTCCGCAGGTGCTGGCACCTACTACGTGCGGGGCCCGGGGGTCAGCACCGGGGACAGAACCAGACGCGGCCTCAGCGCCAGGCACTCGACACCAGGAAAGCCAGCCAGGGCTCAGCCATAGTGGACACGCTCAGGGACAGGACACACATGCACTTGTGCGCGTGTGACTGGGGACCCGTCTGAGAGCAACACAGGCTGAGCTAGAACGGGTAAGGGGCTTGATTCCAGGGGTTTTGTTCGGGAAACCTATGTGAGTCTCCATGAGGAGAAAGCAACGGGGAGGAGGAGTGGGCACAGCTGGTCAGCCATCTTCTTTTCTGGGAAAAGCCACCTTTTGTCCCTTAAAGTAAAGTGGCTCCAGGAAATCCTCTTAGCTTGCAAGGGAGCACACAAGAGAATGGGCTCCCCCACCAGGGCTCCAGAAGAGGGTCCTCAGGGGCTGGTCAGGGTATATAGGAGACCCAAGGTGCCCTGAGTTTGGACAGCTTTGAGGACACTGTCCAGGGAGGCTAGCGTTGCACCTTGCAGGGGCAGGCTGAGACTGAAATGAGGCCGGCACCCACCAGGGACCTCAAGACCTGCCCAGGACGCAGAGGCCCTGGACGCAAGACCTGGTGGCGAGTGCGGTCCTTTGTTCCTGTCAGAGAGACCGGATGCAGCTGTGCCTCCAGGGAGCAGGGGACCCAGCCCTCCCAGCGCCGGCAGAGTGACTGACAGCCGGGCTGTTCAACCAGAAGCCAGCTTCCCCACCCCACAAGGCCTGGGCTCAGGGCCAACTAAAAGTTAAGACTTGCCGCTGGGCGGTCCAACATTCAGGGCGCAATCATTTTTATTTGTTAATAAACTTTATGAAGGTGACATTGGCTGATGACACTGCACACGATTCAGAGGTCAGCAGGATGATTCGACGCCAGGAGTGCTGCCGGCTGGTCCCATCCATCACCAGACCCTCGTCCCCTTCGCCCATTTCAAACACCCAGCCCTTCCGGTAACCACCAATCTGTCCCCTGCAGCTAAGAGCTTTGTTTTGTGTTTTCTCTGCTCGTCTGCTTTGTTTCTTTATCTTCCACAGGGGCGAGGTCATCTAGGTCTTTTCCTTCCCTCCTGGATGACCACTCTGAGCGTAAGCCCCTCTAATTCCATCCACGTTGTCGCAAACGGCAGGATTTCCTCTTTCAGTCGCTGAGAATATTCCATTGTTTCTGCCCCACACCCTCTGTGTCTACTCGTCCCTCCATGGACACTTGGGCCACTTCAGTATCTTGGGGACAATCCGTTTGCACTGTGGAGCTGGGTTCAGTCCTTTAAACCTTCATGCTGGTGCCACCCGAGGTTCTCCAGCGACTGACGCTGGGAGCGCTGCGGGCAGAGCAGGACTTCTCCAGCGCACCGCTCTGGGTAGGAGAAGGGGCGTGCTGACCCTGGGCCGGGCACTTCACACACGTGACCTTCCAACAGCCACGAGCGCCCGCGCCTGGGCACCCCTGAGCTCAGGACCGCAGACTCAGGACCGCAGTCTCCCCGCTTCAGCCTCTCTTCCCGCAGAGGCTCCCTGTTCTCAGCCAGGTCCTCGGCGCCCGGGGCCAGGCAGGGGTCCGAGGGAACGGAAAGGTGTCTGGCCTGCCACCAGGGTGGGGTCCGGAGGGAGATGAGCGCTGGGGCACATCGGTGGCTTCACAGAGCCCCACCGAGCACCGCGCTCCTGGGTGGCGGATGGAGCCACGACCGAGCCCACTAAGGGGCGTGTCCCCGGAGGGGGGACAGGCCACGCTTCACGCGGAAACCCTGCTCGACCCTGTAAAGGAAAGAAGTGCAGTTGCTCACATGGGGCAGCCAGGTGGCCGAGATGGTAAGAAGGCGCGGTCGCCGCCGGAGGCACTTGAAGGGGTCACGATGCAGGAGGTGCCTAGGCCTTCCCGTGGGTCACAGAGAGGCAGGGGCCGCTGCGTGAGTTTTGTTCCCAGTGCTAAACGGGACAGGCGCACAAGGGAGTGTACGTCAGCAGAGCCGAGGGTGACGGACGATGTTGCGGGTGACCTGCTCCAGACAACACACCCAGACACGCTCGTGTGACACCACCTGCCGCCACTCACCCTGTCCGCGTCGCCATCTGCTGAGTGTCCTGAAGGCAGCGCCCCATCCACGGGTCTCCCTTCCGTCCAGGCGGCAGAGGGCTCCAGGAGGACGGGCCTCCTTCTGTGGGCGGCAACTTGGCTCTTCGCCCGCTCTCCAGCGGGTTTTCTTGTGCCCTTGACGTTGGACACGTACACACGGATCTGCAGGTCGAAGCCCCATGTCCCAGGCCTGCTGAAGCGAGGCCACGTGCATCGGCAGCTGTGATGGCGGCAGTAGATGGCCTCCCCCGAAGGTCACAGATTCAAGTGCGTGTTCAGAGGTATGACAGTCAGGGTGAGGCCACCCACCTCCACACACCTAGGAGCCACTGATGCATCTCACCCTGCAGATGTGACCTGGGCGCAGCTTTGGGGATGCCTGTCACCCTCCTGCCGCTGCCCCCGCTTCTTCCTGATACCCGGCTGTTAGCCGCCTCATCCTCTGGGCCCTGTGTCCAGAAACCGTGTGGCACTGTCTGGAAGCTTGAGCCAACTCTGTTGTGATGACTGTGCCTTCTCAAGACAGCTGACAGCGCTGCATCTTTCAAGCGCAGGGTTTGAGCCAAAGGTCTGGTTGTTGGGAAGGAGGACAGAAGGCCAGAGGGGACAGGGAGCAGGCAGCCGGCCGGAGGGGACAGGGAGTGGGCAGCCGGCCGGAGGGGACAGGGAGCGGGCAGCCGGCCGGAGGGGACAGGGAGCGGGCAGCCGGCCGGAGGGGACAGGGAGAGGGCAACCGGCCGGAGGGGACAGGGGCCGGACAGCCAGCTGGAGGGGACAGAGAGACAGCAGCGAGCCGGAGGGGACAGGGAGAGGGCAGCTGGCTGGAGGGGACAGGGAGCGGGCAGCCGGCTGGAGAGGACAGGGAGCGGGCAGCCGGCTGGAGGGGACAGGGAGCAGGGCACAGCACAGCCCACGACCCTGCTGAATGACTGAGCCCAGACTAAAAACCCCTAAACTGTCCCCACAGACGGTCCCCCAGACTGTGGCGGGTTCTGGGCATCGGCCGTCCCTGCTGTCAGTCTGCCCCTCAAGCAGGAGGGTGGGTGCTGACATGGGTCTGCGGGCACCTGCACAGAGCCAGCAGCTGGGCCACCTCTCAGGGCTCGCCCGGGGCTGCGAGTCCCCTGTGCCCACCCGGCCGCAGAGGCAACAACCCTCTAGTCAGGAGGACGGGGAGGACAGGGAGCATGGCTGCTGGGCAGTGCTGTCCTCGGGACGCAGGCCCCGTGTCCCAGGCACTCTGCAGCGAGTGCGTGTCCCTGATGGTTTCTGGCTGCAGTCAAACGCCCACCCCGTGCAAGACGCTAACAACCGGGAGACGGGGGACAGACACGGGGTCTGTGCTTTGTGTGCTCTTCTCCTTCCTCGAGCCCAAATCTGCTCCAAAACTGACAGCCAGGCAGAAGGAAACGAGACTGGGGGAAGGCCTGGATCCAAGGCTTGCTCGGTGGCACCGTGGCGGCTGCGTGGGTGCCAGTTGCCTGCTGGGCCACCGGGGCAGGCTTCCTGGGGGGCTGGGATACTGAACCCTGAAACTCTAAGGTCTAAGAACCAGGGGTCATGGTTCACAGGTCAAACAAGGGCAGAGCAAGCCAACGATCGCACTGGACAGGCAGAGGCAAGTCCCAGCCGCTCCAGGAGTGGGGAGACGGACCTGAGTCCCCCGCCCTCCTCGCAATCACCCTGAAAAGGGACTAGACTGGCCCCGGTCCAGACTTTGACCTCCTGCCCATGTCGTCGCCCCTGGCAGAGTGTGGCCAGGACCCCCTCGCCCTGGGAAGCGGGCCAGGAATATCCCATCTGCCAGGTCCCCGCTCCCCCTGTGGGTCCACTTGAGACCATTTCCAGGGCCCGAGGACGCACGGCCCCAAGCAGGGCCCCGTGGCACTCAGTCCCTGGCTTGCGTGGGCCTGTCCGAGCCACAGCCTGCCAATGGCCATGCTGAGACAGGTACAACGTGCCACCTCCGAGGATGTCGCAGGGCCCAGCTGGGGCTGGGGGCGTCTGGTGACCGCTCAGGGAGTTTCAGAGAAGTGGAAAGGGGCCTGGGACCCCGACCAGAGAGGGAAGTGGCATCCTGGCCTCGCCCCCAGTCACTACCCAGGGATGAGGCTCAGCCGGGACATGACGTCATTCTGTGAAGCTAGTGCTTCCTCAGCCTACAGGGAAGGGGGCCGGGCCACCCATGGCACTGCGGTCTGCTTCCCGGTGGCCGTAGACATGCCCCCTCCCCACCGCCATGCGTCCCCACCCTGTGTGATGCCACGTTTTGCTTGGAAACAGCAACCAAAGCCAGGAGGAGCAGACTAGCCTCCTGCAGTGGGGCAGGCAGCTCAGCGGCCAGCGAGTGAGAAGCGGGGCAAGCTCTCTGGGGGGCGGCGTCCTGGAGGAAGGTGCTGGGAGATGCCAGGCCTCCAGCAGCAAGGAGGTCCCGGGCCAGGAGGGCCAGGCGGCCACGGACCAGAGCGGTCGGCGTCCTCGGTGCCAGGAACAGATATTCCTGGAAGGGGCCAGCCAGCAGGTAGACAGGGCAGTCCTGCAGGTCTTCTCGACCTGGCTGGGATCCTCGGGACACACAGAGCTGGGCAGAGCTACTTTCTGAATGTGGCCTGTCGTGGGACTCAGTTTCTTGCGGTTCTCCTCTGGACATGGTCCTGTGACCGTCAGACCGCACTGGCATGGGGACAGGCGTCAGCAGAGACTCCTGGCCTGCCCCCTAACCTTGCCCACTGACCGTGTCCCCTGGCCCTGCCCCCTGGCCCTGGCCCCTGGCCCTGGCCCTGCCTTCACACCTGTGCATCTGTGCGCCTGCCCAGCTCCGGCACTAAGAAGCCGCAGCACCTCCATCACACAAGCTTGCCCTTGACTCCTGGGCCTCGCCTGTCTCCCTGCAAAGTTTCATCCTGTTGGAGTCGATCCCATCACTTGAGGCCACCAGGGCTGTTTTAAATCCTGTCCTGTTTCAAATGGCTGTCGCCTGAGTGTCTCTCCCCTTTGGAGCATCGCAGGTGGACTGGGAGTGTGGACTCAGAACCCTGATGGTGCAAGATGAGCTCTGGGGCCCTGAAAGTTTGCTGTGCCTCAATTTGCCTAGCTATAAGGGGGCAAGCCCCCCTCGCAGGGTGGTGTGAGCAGGAGAGAACACGAGAATCTCTGAAACCGGGGGCTTTGGACCCAGGCTTGGCCCCTGGGAGCTTTCTGAGGATGGGACCGGCACCGGCGCCCAGCGAGTCCCGGGGGAAACTCCCCAGCACAGGCCCGGGGGCTGAGGCCTGAGCCGGCCTGTCTGCAGAGACCGCTGCGGCACACCTGCCAGAAGGCTCCCATCAGAGTAGGGACCTAGGAAGGGGCCAGAGTGTCAGCCCCATTCCTCAGAGGAGGTCCCTAAAAACGTGCCCCTGGCCATGTCCAGTGTCTGGCGCCCCACTAAGCCCAGCTTTTCCCCATGGGCCCTGGCCGGGGCCGGCAGCTCGTCACAGTCGGGGGCCCTTGCTGGTCACCGTGATGCCCTGGTCATGCAAACTCACTCTGTTGCCTGCCGCCCAGGGCCAGGCGCTGACCTCGCCCTCCTCACCCAGGGGCCTCCAGAACCCCGGTTTCTTCATCTGTAGTGAGGGTGCCAGGGCTGTGAGACTGCTGAGTGTCCCACCAGGGGAGTGACTAGAGCAGGGACGCAGGCCCGAGGCCACAGAGCAGGGCAGGTCTCCCTCTGAGGGAGGAAAGCGACGGAGGGGAGTAAGCCCAGGCGGGCCTGATCCGCTCTGGGCAGAGTAGCCCAGGGTTGTGGGTTCCTGGGGACAGCAGCCCCTTCCCAGCATGCCTGGCGTTCAGGCGGGGCGTTGGGGGCGTGGCTAGGGGTTCCTAAGGGAGGCTCTTTTCTGTAAGCCTCCCCACTATGCGTGGGGCCAGGGTGGTCGTGTTCCCCCGGGTGGTGCTGCCTTGCTGAGGCTTTGGCGCTTAATTGACCTACTGCTCCCCCATCTGTCACCCTGCATCATCATTTTCCAGAGACCCCCCTCTTCCCTGTGCTGCCTCAGCAAAGCCCCGCCTGGGAGCCCACAGCGGAGCGGCCCCTCCAGGAGGGGACGGCTGCTTCAAAGTCTCCTCCACAGGCCAGGAGCAGAGCTGAGCCAGCCCGAGTGCGCCCATCATCACGGCGCCTCCTGCCTCTTAGGAGTCTGGGGGGTTCATCCAGAGACCCCCTCCCTGAGGCTTGGAGCCCACCGCCCGGCTGGCTACGGGCGGGCTGGGAGAAGAGGGCCTGGAGCCAGCTGCACCGCCTCCCTCGCTTAGCCCCAGACTGAGCCGCATCTTCAGTCCAAATGAATCAGATAATCAATAAACTCTCCAGCGCATCCAGGCAGTAAAAATAGAAAAGCGTCTTCATGCCCGGAGAACTCAGTAATTACCCGAGCGTAGAGGCGGGGGCTGTTTGGCTGGACGTAACTGGATTCGGAGGAGGACCACTGGATGCCCCCAACTCTCCGGCCCCTCCGGGGAGGCGTCCATGTGGGAGCAGAGATCAGGGGTCCCACGGCCTGAGGGAGCCGTGGCCCTGGGCCCCGGAGCCTGGCAGAGGACATTCGTCTCTGACAGAGGTGGGACTGGCGGTACCGGAGAGTGATGCACATCTCTCGCTCTGCGTACACACCATTAATCTCGCCAGCGCAGCCGGGGAAGATGGGAAGACTCGGGCAGCTGGGGTCACCTTTCCCGTCACAGCGCTCTCAGTCAGCCTGGGACAGCAGCCACACGTGCGGGTCTGGCTGAAGGTCAAAGAGAGCGCCAGCGAGACAGTGGGGTGGGCTCAGGGGGAGCAAGTGGGATCCGAGGGGCCTTGGGAGGGAGAAGCAGCAGAGCTGGCCTGAGATGGGGTTCCCTGCCCACCTGGGGACAGCAAGCAGGGGCGACACAGCACAGAACAGGGGAGGTCGTGGGTGAGCCAGACAAGTCTCCGGGTGCATCCTAGCAAGTGTGGGCGCTGGAGCGGACCTGAGTTCACAGCAGACTTGCTAACCACTCCCGGCTGGGACAAGTGGGTGAGGAGGCACCGGTTACGGCGAAGCTCAGCCAGGTCGCGACCAAGCCCCCCCAGGCTGTGGGGCAGGGGACAGTGACTGAGGGAGGCTGTCTAGGCAGAGCAAGACAGGGGCTGGGGCTTTGTGGGATTGTGGGGTTCAGTTGATGGCTTGAGCCAATGCCTTCCCGCTGGACAGGGCACCGCGGGGTGCAGAGGGCAAGCGGGCTGACTCGGCCCAGAAACGGGCCAGGCTGGTGGGGCTTCGCCCGAGGAGCCGGAGCTCCCCAGCGAAGCGGCCATGAAGCCAGAGCGACCCCACAGTCTGGAAGCCCGTGGGGGTCAGGCTCAGTTTCCCCAGTGGTCCCAAAGCAGAGGATGTGGGCCTCAGGCCATGCAGGGTCTGGCTCCAGGTGCTGGGAAACGTCCGAGAAAGCACGAGAGAGGTGTCGGCTGCGCACTCCGTCACCTGGGAGGGCGCCGTCCTCCATCCAAGCAGGGACAGTGACCCAAAAGCAGCCGTCTCTGTCTGAGTGACCCCCGTGCGTCGGGCCCCTTTTTGACCTTGAAAGCAACTCAAACAGAGACAATATCACTCATCCCTGTGGGCGTGTAAGGAAACTAGTTCAGAGACTTGTGGTGACCCATCCCAGGTCACTCGGCTGCTAAGCGACAGAATTTGAGCCCAGGTCACGCAGACGCCTCCGCACAGGGGTCTGGACTCCCTGCCCTGCTCGGCGGCACCAGAAACATTGAGAGTGAAGCCCCGCCTTCCACATTGGTCCGGGCAGGAGGGTAACCAGCGCCCCCTGAGTGCCAGGGAGTGGGCACTCAGTTCTCACAGCGCCCACAGGACAGAAGGGAACCTGAGGTGCTGTGGGCAGGTCTGTGTCCGAGGAGCCCAACAACTCGTGGTGGACTGCCCGCCTGCTGCCCTGCCCCGAGGGTCCCGGAGCAGAGGGACCTCTGGGTGCCACCCCAGCGCCCCAGAAAAGCATGAACTAGAAGGAGCTGACGTATCAGTGAGGGCCTGAGAAAATGATTAATGCGACCCAGCTGGGGAGATAAGGGGACAATGCACTGTCGATACGCTCGGTGCTATGCTATGCAGATGACAGGTTCGCCCTGGCTGGAACAAGAGGAGACCGTCCCACGCTGCTCCTAAATCCCGCCTGGGATCTGGAGGACACTCACTGTCCTTCTGCCAAGATCATCACTGGAGGTGCTGCTCCTGAAAGGCCACCTGCGCCCGCAGGGGCCGGGGGAGCAGGAGGCGTCGCCAGGAGACGGGGCGCGCAGGCGCCATCGGACCAGGGGCTCCAGGTGCCTGCGGGCACACAGCCAGGCCAGCGATGGCCAGGGAGCAACGGGATGGGTGCAATCACTTGGTGTGGACGTGCTGCATTTGACATTGACGGAGGGCTCGAGCATAATGTGAGGTCTAATTGCTGGTGTCTGGGTTCTGTTAGGCCCATTCGCTCGGTACATATCAGGAGCTGGAAGCCTTCCTGAGCCTGTGGGCAAAGTTTACTGTGCAGCGCTGGCAGCTTGTGGGGTGGGGACGGGGCCAGGGAGGGAAGGAGCCATTCAAATACTGGAAGAAACCATATTAAAAAAAAAAAAAAAAAGAATAGTCTCAGGATGAGGAATGATCTTTCTAACAAAGATAAAATATCTAGGAGTCACGAAAAGATGAGATCTCTCTGCTGGATAAAAGCCACTCTAAACTGCTTTGCTGTGTTTCCTGAAGGAGAAACCCCAGAAATCTCTGCACGGCTATACGCAGAGACTTCTATACACAGCTCCCACAAAAATCTGTGCGGGAAGAGTCCACTCACGCAGCTCAAAGTGATCGTTCACAAAAAAGGGATGGTCAGTGACTCACATCTCTGGAAATATGAACGACTTCTTTCAGACAAAGAGAAAAGCAAACAGCAGGGACGCCGCTTTCACCCATCCGTCTGGCAAAGATCAACAGCCTGATCACCAAGGTGGGAGAAGATGATGTGGGGACAGAACACTCTCATCTATTGCGGCTGGCACCACGGGCTGGTACAGATTGTACCGATGCACTGGAACCCTCGCGACCAGTTACTAATGGACATGTGCTCTGATTCAGCAGTTTCACTTCCAGAAGTTTATCCTGCAGATAACTCTTGATGTTGAAATCATACACGAAGAAGACAAATTCTTCCCTCACTGTGTTAACAAACAATAATTTGGAAATGGTCTCAGTGTCTATAAATAGGAGCCCGGTTATGCCGTCCCTATGCATTAAATGTGTATATTGATTTGGGGATGATTATTATCTGTACATAATTGAGTCTTGTAAGGCATTGACTATTTGCAGCTCTCATTTTACTTTGTCCTTTTAAAATATGTCAGCAGCAGATTTCATTTCTAGCCTGGAAGTCTTGAATAACTTTTGTTACATAGAGATTTTTTTTTTCCCCTAGATGTTTGATTCAGGATGTTTTTGTAAATGATGGAATCTATCATTCCTTAATGCTATTATAAAAGATATCACCTACAACTTATTTTTCTAAGTCTGTGTATAAGCAAACTAGATGGTGAAATAGTGAAATGAAGAAAGGTCTTCCAGGACATGTTTTCAGGTAAGTAGACGCACGCAGCGTGCGTCTAGTCCTGTAAAACAGGGGTGGACACCCATGCAAAAAGGTCCTCCATCAATGAGTCACTGTTACTGAATTTGAAATGAATGCAGGTGAGTCCTGTCTCTCATAATCTTACACCCCAAGGAACCCCGCACACGCACCACGGAGCCTCTGAGGCTGCAGCGGTTGGGAAATGTGACGTGTGGAAAGTCAAGCATGAATCCTCCCCACTCCCCTCACTGACACATGATTAGGATGTTCTTTGAAAGCTTGTAAACGTGTTCACATAGCCCCATGGACTAGCAGTCACTGGTGGGAAATCTGCTGACTGCAAACTGTGCTCTTAAAGCGACAGGACTGCTCAGGTTTTCTATTTCTTCTTGATTCTCGGCTCAGCGTTGGTAGCACCTAGCAGCACACTGCGCGGGATCGGCGCGCAGAGAAACCGCTGCGAGAGACACACCCCGTCCGCTGCTTTTCCCCGCCGAGTGGGCCTGCCTGCTCAGCAGTCCGCGTTCTGTCCTGAGTCTTGCTGGTCAACGGACACGTGTCGAAACGCCCAGAAGGCTGCATGCAGCCAGCACATCGGAAGGCCAGCCTGAGAACGAAGCAGGGCTTCAGCTTCTGGAACGTGAGCGCCAGTAGGTATTACTGGTTGTTCCCTCTGATTTGCTTGATCAATTCCTCCCTTACCTGGATGGTGCTGGTTTCTGAGGGTAAGTCACAGACACGGTTTTAGACACATTATCTACAGCATTCCTGAGGGGCTGGCCTCCAGTGTCCCCCCAGAGGGGGTCTCCGATGGGGTCCTAAGCCGAGCGGAGCCCAGGCACTGCCCACTTTTCCACAGCCACCCGTTGGTTCACAGCCCGCTCCTTTATGCGACCTTGTGGCTTCTGGAGGAAGGGCTGTCAAGGCCCTGTGGGTCACTGCTCCAGGACAGAAGACGGTTTCAGACGGGAGCCTGGATGAATCTGTGGCTGCTGCTGCTTCGGGTTTATCTTTAATCTCCGGAGCAGGGAATCTCTGGCCCTCCATTTCCTTCCACTTGTGAGGTCCGTGCCAAGGACTGATTTCCACACACAGGAGTATCTGATCAGTTTACAAAAGTCATGGTCCAGAGCGGTGCTGCCCTCGGGGGTGCCGAGGGAGTGGGCGGGCAGCGACTGCAGAGGGAGCTGCAGAACCCGGGGATGTCGGGCCCAGCAGAGGAGAGCAGGCCCGGGAGGGAGAGTCGGGCAGCGATAGTGGCTGCTTCGACTGAGTGGGGGTTTGCACCAGTGGTCTGTTGTTCTCCCACGATGTGCCCCTCAATGCAGAGATCAAACGAAAAAGCAATCCAGGCCTCCCTGGTGGCTGGTAGCCATTATTCTTGCAGGACACAGGGTTCTCCCTCCTCTGCTGGCAACTCCAGATGGCTCCAGCCTTGGAGTCATGGGGACTTCAGTGGGCTGACACAAGAAAGCTGACAGCCCCTCAGTGCTACCCCCTGCACCTCGGCCACACAGAGCCCAGACACGCTCACGTGGGGACACTGTTCCTTGTGCCTCCCTCCTGCAGGTCCGCTGTAGGATTCATCCTCCCCGTCCAGCATCACCCGGGAAGACCCCCTTCCCCAACCTCATGGGCACCCGTCCTAAGTGCCCCATAGCACAGGCCACCTGCCGAAATCGCGTCGCCCCTGAGAAGAAAGGTTCCGAGGCCAGGTGGCCGTCTCTCCCGGTCGCCACTGTGCGCCCAGCACCCAGGACACGGCGCTGCCTACAGGAGGTGCCCGGTGGGGACTGGTTGAATAAATGAATGAGCGCTCAGATGTGCCCATGGCAGAGAGGCCACCGTCCCACGGAGGGATCAGGGCCCCGCCGGCCAGATTTGTCCTGTGCTCTGTCCGAGACTCAGCAGAAGCTTCTGACGTGGACGAGAGAATGAGAGGCAGCTCGTTAGAAGAGCGTGCGACCCGCGCTGGCCAGGCAATTACCCGAGGAGATGGCATTGATTAGTACATGAATAAATCACACCGCTGTTAGACGGACTCAGTCTGCTGCGGGATAATTGTCTGGGACAGGCGGGCCTGTCTCCCCATGCACGCCTCTTCCCCAGTGCACCCTCGTGCGTGTGCTGAGCTCCCCCTGGGGATGCAGGAGGCTGGAGTGGACCTGCAGCAAGGACAGGGCCATGGGGACTGAGCCCAGGAGTTGCTGGCTTGGATGCCAAGCCCCAGCAGGGGCCTGAGCCCCACAGAGCGGCCCTCCCACAGCACCACATCAGGTCTTTGCTCTGCCCTCGTAATGCACACTGACAGTGACCCAGCCAGGTTCCACCCACATGTCCTTCCCTCCGGGGTCCAGGCTGCAGGAGCCCCCACACCGGGGGCAGAAGACAAGGCCAGGACAGGACCCCAAAACAGCTCTGGAAGCTTCTGCTCAGACATGGGATATCTCCCAGTCTCCCCCAGCCTTCAGGCGGGGTCCCCTCCTGGTGAACCTTCCCCCCACCTCTGAGCGGAAGGATTGTGGGGACTCTGGGGTTCAGGGCCTGCAGACTAAGTCCATGGACTGAGACTTAAAACAGCTGAAAGTTCCTCTCTCCAGGGTGGACAGGGTGGAGGCCATCAGTCCGGATGGAGGGACAGACGGCTCCTCGTGAGGGTCTAGATGAGTCTGTGCTCTTCCTATGACATCAGCAGTGACCCTATTTCCAAGCAAGGTCACATCTGAGGACCGAGGGGCTAGAATGACCACATGTGAATATTGAGGGAACAGTTCAACCCATGAAAATCAGGGATTCAGGGCTTGGCCTCCAGCGCACCTGGGGGCCAGTCCCAGGCCCCGGCCCTCAGCCCCGCAGCCTGTCCGCATCGCACATCTTCCAGGCCAACTGTCCTGTGAAAGCCAGCCCCTGCCTGCAGCATCTCCAGCCCAGGGCCGCCTCCTGTCACCTGCTGTGACGGGGTCTGTCCCCAGGGGAGGTCGGGCGTGGCATGAACTCAGGAAGACGGAGTGAAACCTCAGCTCCAGTTGTGCCAGCGTGACCTTGGGGAGACACCACTTCCCTCGAGTCAGAGTCGCTGCTCTAAGGAGTGTCTGGGGGCGCAGTGCGGAGGAGGAGCAGCCTGCCCACCCTGACCCCGCACCGACCCCCACGGCTTCCATCTGACTCACCCAGAACACACACGAGGTGGGTGCAAACTTGCACCTATGCTGGGCGCTTGCGTGGAGCAGGAGCCCAGGAGAGAGTGCCTGTGCCGCTTCCCGGTCGCGTCGCTGCCAGCAGTCAGCCTCACGAGCTGGGGGATGGGGGTCCTCGCCCCAGAACATCAGTATCAGGCGCTCACGTGTGTGGACTCTCTCTCTCTGCCTCCGTCCAGCCTGCCTCCTCCACCTCCAGGCAGGCCCCATGCACCCACCCCGTCACCATCTCTGTAGAAGAGCCTCATTCCCAGCAGAAGCCACCCCTGACCTGGGCACCCAGCACCCGCTAACCCACCTGGGACTCCTATAAAATAACGTATCATCACACATCCATTAAAGGCAAATGAACCTTCACGAGTATTGTTATCACAGTAATCACTAAGGAAATCAGTGTTGGTTAGCTGCCTAGAGCTCCGCTCGCCCTGCCTTGCAGCCCCCTCCCCGCCCCGCACCAGGACCAGTCCTGACCCGGGCACCTCCCCTCCCGCCATGCAGCCCCCTCCCCGCCCCGCACCAGGACCAGTCCTGACCCCGGCACCTCCCCTCCTCCTCCTCGACTCACAGCAAACATCAGACGGGGTGACCGAGGAGGAAATCCCACTGCCTGACACTGACATGTGGAGGAGGGGACTGTCACCCCCGACCAGCCCCACTCTCTGATCCAAACCCCTGCGCTCACCAGAGACACTTGGCGCCAGGCACTGGCAGGACAGTCGGGTAAGAAGACGGCCCAGGGAGCCCTTCAGGCTCAGGGAGCAGGGATGAGGCCAGCTCCATGACCAACCGCCCTGAGCAAATCCTCTGAGAAGCCAAGACCAGGCCCCAGCTCCTCCCTCCAGCTGCCTCCTCCCCACAGCCAGCAGCCCACAAGGGCCCCAGCCCTGTGGAAGGGCCGCCCACCCTGGGCACTCACAGCCCAGCCTGAGCAACCCAAGTATCAGTGCCTGCTGGGTGCACACATCACATATTAGGGTCTTTCTTCCTGCCCACCTCAGGGCCCACAGGCACCTCCAAACCCACACCAGCAGCCTCTGACAAGACCCAGGCTCTGCTTCCCAGCAGCTCTCCTTGGCCACTCAAGTCCAGGAGGGAAAAGCCAGGTGCTAATGCCATCCCCTGTGCATCTGGGGGCCACCTTGCACCCGGTAAGAGGGGGATCCAGCCAGAGTTTGCCACAGCCCCTCTCAGGGACCCCCAGGCCACCCTGATGGAAAAGGTTCAACAGGAGCTGCTGATGCCAGAAGAGCAGCATTGGCTCCTCTGGGCCCCCGCACAGCCTTCCCAGGGCCTCGCTTTGTGTCTTCTCATGTGATTCTGTCATTTGCTTACCCAGCCCTGGTGCAGCACTGGGCCCCTCAGAGTCCCTTCATCCCGTCCCCTCCAAAGCGGGGGCCAGAGCGCCTGTCGTCCTCCACTGTTACCCCATTTTACAGAGAAGCAGACTGCACGCGCAGGGGAGGCCCACGTCGGGAGTCCCCTAGCCAGGGTGGCCAGCAGCTGGCCCCACCTCCATGCCACGCCCCGAACTCTGGACACATCTGCCAGCCAGTTAGCGTTTCCCTCCCTGCAAGCACCTGTCTTCTCCCTCCCACCTGAGCTGAGTGAGCCTGGGGCAGCGGGCTGCGAGGGGAGGGGGTGTCGCCGTCCCTCCCTGACCAGCAAGGCCACACCCGAGCCAGCCAGGACAGCTCAGCTCCCTCGTGGACATCAGGGTCAGCAGATTCGGTCAGACAGCAGAAACCTCCGAAGGGGTCAGCCAACTGGGCAACCACCTGCTCCCGGCGTCAGAGTCCGCAGTGTGATGGCCACGTGGAAGTGCCCAGGAAAATAAACACTCACCTGGAAAATATGGGTGAGAGGTGCCAGAAAGCCTGTGGCGAACAAGAGCATTGGTGGTTGGGGATGAAACCCAGCGGCGGTGTCGACAGAGGCAGGAGCCACACACCGCAGACCAGACGGAATGTGCCCGGGGGCCAGCTCCCCTGCCGGCCATGAGCCAGGCCGTGAGGCAGCATGGAGGTGCGTGTGCACGCGTGTCTGTGTGCATGTGTGTCTATGTGTGTGCATTGTGCTTGTGTGCACATGTGTGTCTTCGTGCACACGTGCCTGTGTGTTTTGTGCTCACATGTCTGTGCCCACGCTCCTTGCACGTTTATGTGGCTACACGCATGTGCCCATGTTCACCAGGAGCAGGCGTGTGTGTTCTGTGCATCCTCTCCCTGCCCTGGTAACTGCTAAGCACCCGTAGGTGCAGACACAGTCCGGAGCTGGGGACACAGAGGGGACTCCGGCGGCCCACGCGCTTCGGCAGGGACAGAGGAGCACGCTCTCCGGGAGCACATGGAGCCCGGTCTGAGAAACGAGGTGGGTGGGGGCTCCGTTCTGGGGAAGCCACTGGGACAGGGCACAGCCCTTAACCCGAGGCGGACAGCAGGCCCAGGCCTGTCCCGCACCCGTGGGCGCCCGGCGGGTCTCTGCTAGCGCTGGCCGTGCACAGGGCGAGCAGATGCTGCTCCCTGGCCCAGCCCAGGCAGCGGGTGCGGGGACCTGCCCCCGGGCCACCGCTCACACAGGAGCAGGCGGGTGCGCCCGGGGTCACCAAGGACGAGCCAGTTTACCTCGCGGGGCCCCTGCTCCATACGCCCACGTAGCCTCACCCTGAGACTCCAGGGTCCTTCCAACAGGAGTCTCTGGGTGATGGGTTCACAGTCCACCTCCACAGCCAGCGAGTCTCTGGGCTCCTGGACCCTCCACAGCTGGAGACGCGGCGCAAGCCCAGAGTCAGCCCCGACCCCTCGCCTGGGAGCCGGTCTGTGCCTCCCGTGTCGCTCACCCTTTCCTTCGTTTTTGAGAGGACACCCTTCCTGCCACAGGGCCGCCATGTCAGAGCCACGGACAGCCCCGACGGGGCCGCTCATGCCTCTTCACCAGCATGAACCCACAAGGTCACGTCATCACAGGGTGACATGGGCTCATCGCGGCCACTCGGGGATGACAGGAGTTACCCTCAAAGATGCTGCACCATCCCAGGGGTCAAGGACACACGACGAGCCACATGCTACTTCTAAGCACCCTGCCCAGGCAGGGAACACCTCGCTGCTGCGCACAGGCTGCTCCCGGAATGAGTGGCAGGCGTGCTGGAGAAAGGGGTCGCGGCGAACGAGGGTATCAGGGCAGTGGCCCCACATGAGTGAAACGAAGATGCAGACCGTTCTTGTCACACAGCAGTGGGTTCCGTCCCGCTGCCCCCGCCCGTCATTCCTTCGAGTGAATGTCTCCTGTGCCACCTGTCCCCAAATGTGCTCTTCAGTGTGGCCCTGAAACAGATACTGGGACCCCTGTGAATGCAACTTCATCGTGGGCTTGGGGTGGAGCTTTCTCAGCAGAGAACACAGCAGGGAAAGGGGTTAGACCAGTCCCTCTGTGTCCCCGGGTCTGGTGGCCAACTGCCTCAACATCCCCCACAGAAAACAAAGCTCTTCAAGGCCCACGGGGTCTGAAGGCTCCTGCAGACCCTCACACACCCACCTGTGCCCGAGGGGCTTCACTGACCACTGCTTTCTCCAGACCCTGCTCATCAGCCTGGTCACCCTGCCCTGCAAAGGCAGCCGGGCTCAGGGACACCCCTGTCCCTCAGCTCTGGCCTGACCAGAGCCACAAACTCCTACCCAGGGCTGACCGCACCTGCCCGATGACAACTGACGCCTCCAAGGTCAGCCTTCCTCAGCAACCTTCCCCGCGCTAGAGAAGCGCATGCTCCTCCTTGCAGCTCCCCATGGCTTCATCCAGCTAGCAAGCCACACATCGCACTTCCCGTTTCAGCTCCTGTGTGGTTTCTCTCGCCTCTCAGGCCCCAACAGTGATGCATCTCGTGTCTCCACTTCAGTACTTTCCCAGCGTTGGCTCAAGGTCACCCGTCCCCTTTCCTCTCTGTCCCTGCCTCCCTCCCCTTCCATGAGTCTCCATAAGCATTTCTTTGTGTCTCAACCCTCGCCTACTCTTCTGTCTCTGCTTTCGGCCACGCGTGCAGTCTTACGCTATGGCCACTGCAGCAGGCGGGTTGGGGAGCCGTGCGATGGCCTCGCCTCCCTCCATGACGCACTAAGGTCAGCGTCACCAGATGGTTCCAAGAATTCAGAGGTGAGGCACGGGGGTTTCCAAGAGCCCAAGACAAGCGACACCAGAGTTAGACCCAAAGTTCCGGTCCCCCTATGTCAGCCCAGTTTCATGACTTCGGGACGTGGTCTTTTGGAGGGAGAAGGTGGGGAGGCCCCTTGGATGGCCACTTGAGCGTCACCCGCTGAAGAGACTCAGCTCGGCCTTCCCGAGTCAAAATAAACCCAGAAATCACGATAAAGCGATAAAGGGGACCCACTGATAGATGCCAGAAGGGTAAGAATGAGCTGAGGCCAGGCTGCCTGGGGACAGAGGGGCCTGGACAAAGCATCGGCCCTAGATGGGGACAAGGGCCTGGCCTTACTGTAAGTGGTGGAGAGAGGACTGACCCCTGCACTGGGCCTGGACCCCGAGAGCCCAGCTATGCCTACAAACAAGATAATTCTGCCCTCTGGGTCAGGGAGTCAGGAGAGCATTTTCTGAGGTTTAGGAAGGTGGGGAGGAAACAATTCATCTCGAAAACTGAGAGCCCCCGAAAGTGTGGGGCACACAGCACCGAAGATGGACAGCCCACACTCGGACCCTGCTCGGTGGCCAGCGGAGGGTGGCGGAAGAAATGACAGCCGGTTCTGAGCCCCGGAAAGGAGACTTCGGTTTCCCCATCCCCCCACCCCACCCCATGCTCCTGTCACCACTGGGGGACAATGTGCCTCGCCGGCCCAGGAGGATGAGAGAACTGGGGACAAACTTGTCTCTGAGCCAAGTGCCGGCCAAGCATGGGCTCGTGAGAAAGAGAGGGCGCCTTCCATGTGGATCCCTGAGATCGGGGTCACTGCGATGCAGCTCTTACGCACGGGTCCCTGAGATTGGGGTCATTTATGATCAGCTCCTACTGTGTGGGTCCTCAGATTGGGGTCATCACGACACGGCTCCTGCCATGTGGTCCCCAAGATTGGGGTCATTTGCAGCAGGAGTTGGATGATACCCAACGCCTACCTCACTCTTCCTATTGAACAAATAATTCAAGGACTCAAAGAAAAAAGGTGAAAAACCAATTTTCAATTTTTAAAGAAAATATGGGACAAGTTTAGAGGATAACAGACTAGAGGAGGGTCATTTCCAAGACGCAGAAAGCAAACATCAGAAAGAGAAATGCTGACCAGTAACCAGATTAAAGTGGGGATTTGAGCGGACAGAAGTGGCCGCGGATGAAGGGAAAAGTGATGCACAAATAGGGAGACGTGTATTGTGTGTCACTGGCCACGGGGGCACTAATATCCAGACGCTGAGACGTGACACAGCCCCAGAGAGAAAGCAAAGACCTGGAGACGTGGGCCAGAGGCACGCAAGCAGGAGACGCGCGGGGTGGAACATGGGCTCTCGTTCACACCAACACACCCGCCCACGTTAGGACGCCCGTCTGGTGGCCGCCGGCGGCGACAGCGCTCCCTACAGCTGGAAGAGGGCGGCTGTGTTTCATCGGCAAAGCAGGAACGGGACAGCCAAGGCCTCGGGTCCCCCAGAACAGCACAGCAGGTCACTGGGGGTGCAGGCAACCCGTTTGCCAGAAAGGCAGCATTTCCGACACTTCTGGAAAACTTGTGAAGGAAAAAGCAATCGCACAAGAATCTTTTTCTTCAATACTGCTCTTTGAATACAACGTCAAAAACAAAAGGACATGCGTTCCTCACGGACAGGCCCACCGGGCACCCCCGCGTGTACAGGCTCACGTGGGCGCAGGATGTGGGGCAGAGACGGGCTCGCGGAGCAGACACAGGGTCTGTCACTCGAGCACCGATCAGCTCTGGCGCTAATGTGTCAGACGACTGCCATGTACGTTGAAGGTAACTGTGGGAAGTCTGTGTCACTCTTCTCTCCACTGTTTGCGAGACGGCGTCATCTAGAGTCGGTCTGGCCGAAAGGCAGCGTGCCCAGTGCTGACAATGGCTGTCGTGAGCTGGTATTGTTATAGGCGGGGGGTTTCCTACTTCTATGTTATCCCCTTTTCCCTTTGTGAGGATTTACTTCTGCTGGGGTGGAAAGCACCCTTGCCAGCCTCCCATGTCATCCTCCCATGTCATCAGCACGCAGTGCCCAGGCCAGGAGGATGGAGAGAGGGGCGTCCGCTCACCTGGCCGCCGGGGCAGCTCCGCAGCCGAAGATACGGCCCCTCCCCTGCAGCCAGCAAGCTGAGAAGATCCGTGTGAAATGAATCATTCCAGGGGAGTTAAATCCCTGCCTTATCTAATTTTGTATCCTGAGGCTGATTAATTTAAACTCCAAAATAAAATAAACATCAGCTTTAAGTAAGGATTAAATACTCAGCAGGGTCCTTAGTTGAACAAACTGACATTGTTCAGTTTATGGGACAGATTGAGGGGCCCCAGGCGGTGCTGGGGCTGAGGAGGGAACGTGCCGGTGCTTGGGGGTACAGGAGTGCGTTCCCCTTTCGTCACTTGTCGTGAGAAAACCCATAAGCCACAGACAGCAGCTCTGCACACAGGAGGTGGCCTCGTGCCTGTGTCCCCAGCCACCTCTTGTCCCCAGGTGGTGAAGGGTTACTCAGGGGAGTGGGGTAGGAGACAAGAAGGAGCCCCCAGAAGTTGTCCCAGAAGACAACTGAGAAGACAGCCTCCTGCCTGGGCATTGCTGCCCCGCAGCCTCTGAGAGTGAGCTGACCGCAGCCCCAGCTCCCGCCCAGGGGGAACCAAGAAGGCTGGGCTGGTAAAGGGTAGGGTGGAGCTTTGACCTGTGAGCTCCAGAACCTGGGAAACTGAGTCAGCGGGAGGGGAGGCAGCTGATGGAGTCTTCTAGGCCTGAAGCTCAAGCCAGGGCGCAGTCCCATGAACTTGCCACATCTGCAGAGGGTTCTCCCCTCCTGACCCCACGGTGGGGCCTCGCACGGCAGAGCCAGACTGGCTGGGAGAAGCCGCGGGCTGTGCGTCCTGCTGGAGAGGAGCTCAGCTGTCCCGGACCCAGGACCCCTGGGCCTCTGAACAAGTAACCCAGCCTGTCTCCCTCAGGCTCATGGGTGATGAGACCCCGTGCACAGGTGAGTAGAGCGCACCTGCTGTGAGATGTGAGTTCACCTGTTCAGATGCAAAGACAAGACTCGGAGACAAGAAGTGCAGGGAGAGCGAGATTTAAGGTCTGTCTTGCAAGACGGGGTATCTGGTGGGCAGGCACGTCCGAAAACCATTACAATGATTTATTCCCTAAAGCGCGGGCTCCTCCCTCGGTTCCTCATTGGCTGATGACCAGGAAGTGTACAGTCTTTCCCGGACCTTCCGTTCATCGGACTAGTTGAAAATGTGCGCCCTGTGGATGGTTCTGGACGCGGTTTCCATTGGCTTCAGCTCCCTTGTTTTCTCTTCGGCGGGAAGCTCCTCCAGGCCACATGTTCTGTCACGTTCACAGGGTCTGTGGATTCTGTCCCCTCTCCTCTTGCTAACACATTCATTTTGTCTAGGGGTCCCTGTCTTAACTGTCTGTTAGTCAGCCCCCCGCTTTCCAGGTGCCTGACCTTCACCATTGTCCTGTCAGTGAGCAGTGATGCAAGTTTAGTCAGCGGTAACTTTTTATCTAAGCCCAGACATTTTTATCCTGAAAACGGACCATTTGCTAATGCTATTTCTTACACCCACTTTGTAAGCAGAGGCTCTGTGGTGTCGGTAGGGGGTCAGACAAACCCGTGCAAAGGCGGGCGCTGCGGTAGGCAGACAGCAAACTCGAGTTGCCGGGGGTCCCACAGAGAAGGAAGTGTGGAGAGCCGGTGTCTGGATAACCAGGAACATTTCACGACAGTCCCCAGACGGGCGGCTTCTCCTCTTCCCCCCAAACACACGGGCGTCCTGCGAAGCCTTCAGCGATGCAGGGAAGCTACGAACATGCAGACTGGGGACAGGGACACAGAGGACACAGCATCAGCATCCTCAGACTCTGCCAGGCACAGAGCAGTCCTCCGGGGCCCCTGGGTGGCACAGAATTAGGTGGCCATTCAGCTCACGGGCTTGGAATGCAGCAGACTGAGGGGCTGAGAATCTTCTCCAACCCAGATGGCAGGGGGTGTGGGAGTAGAGAAGGGGGTCAAAGGAGTAGGACAGGGGACACGGGACAAGAAGACAAGACCTTGAGACACAACCAACCCAGAGACACGGTTCCCTGCCAACACAAATGACAGCGAGCAGTGACGCGCACGTGATGTGCGGCAAGAGCAGGGACCGTGGTTGTCTGCCAGTGGAGCTGGGAGGTGACCCCACACCGGTAGGGGACCCAGGGACTGGCCCCTAATTTACCATCTTGCTTTCCACCTGTCGCAAGTGTTCTCTTCCCCTTTCCCCTTTGGCATCGCCTTTTGGCTGAGTCAAGTGCTTTTATTCCCTTTTACCGTCTTTGTTGACTTCTTAGGTAAAACCATGCTGTCTGGCTGGGTTTTGATGTGTCGCCCTTGCTTTCCAGTTCAGAGAACGTGGCTGTCCCTTCTCGCAGGCTCCCTTGGATGGTATCACACCTCTTGGCACTCAGAGTGCGAACCATCACACCCTGCGTGGCCCTTCCTGCCTGGGAGCCTCCTGCCGCTGCGTTCCCGCGCTTTGTGTCAACGATGGCCAAACCCCTACCGCGCTGTCACTGTGTGTCATTCCATGAACCGTTGTCTTTGCCGCTGTTCAATGTCTCATTCTCCCTCATCTACACCCCTCCAGATCTGTGTGTGGCATCACTTTCCTCCAGCAGAAGGTCTCCTTTCCATTTCCTGTGCTGACGGTCTTCCGGTAACGAGGTTCAGGCTGTGCGGAGCCTGCAGAGACGCACCTGCTGAGTGCAGGCCTCCCGAGCGACAGCCGTTTCGTCCTTATGACTTTCACCTATCACCCCAGGAACCTCTGAGTGATGCTGCTATTGACTACACGTCTGCCATTTTCTCTTTTCTCTCTCTCTCTCTCTCTCTCTGAAATATTTTCTTCTGACTACTTTCAAGATTTCTCTAAAGCACTGATTTCGAGCAATTGATTGTGATGTAGCTGCCTTTATATAGTTTTGTTTTCATTTCTTATGCTTGGGGTGATTGGGTTTGGGGATCTATAGATTTATAGGAGTCAAATTTGACATTTTCACCCATAATTTCTTCAAATATATTTTCTTCCTTCCACCCCTTGCTTTGTTTTCGTTTTTTTTTGGGGGGGGGGATTCCAATTACTCATCTATTAGGTCTGTTGAAGATGATCTGCCTCCACCAACCCTTGTTATCATTTCTGTTGCTATGTCTTCAAATTTCTTCATCTTGTCTTTTATAATTCTTTTATAATTCCTCTTTTCTTTTCTAATCTGTTTTAAACGCCCCCCCCAGTGATTTTTTTTCTCAGATATTTTATTTTTATCTCTACAAATTCAGTCTCAATTTACCTAGCGTACTCAAACTTTCCTTGCCTTCTTAATGTGGAAAAAAATCATTATAACAGTTTTAATGTCTTTTTCTGCTGTCAGATATCTTTGTCTGTATCTATTTATTCTCATTATTAATTATAAGTTTCTGTTTCTTCGCATGTCTGGCAACTTTTGATTAGATGACAGATGGCGCTACCTCCCTGTCTACGACAAATTGTTGTATTTCTATAAGTACTGAGTTTTGTTCTAGAATTTCGTTCATTTACCTGGAAATATTCTGGTTCTTTGAAGGACTCTCTTTCAAGCTTCATTAAACGGAAGTAGAGCCTAACCTAGAGCTTTTCCCACACGACTGAGACAAGCAGCTTGGGGCCCTGACCGCTGTTCCTCGTGGAAACAGCACAGGTGCTGCTTCTGGCTTCTTTTCTCGTCTGGGGCAGTTCATGCGCCCGGTGCACAGGTTAGCACTTGGCGATGGACTCTGAGAACCTCTCCTTTGCACATTGTCTTCCTGAATCCTCCCTCTGCATCATTTACCTGCCTTAGTCTCCCCAGCCTCCAGCCTCATCTCCACTACCTGGGAAGATCACCCATCCAGCTCGGTCCCTCCTGCCTGGCTTACTCCCGGGGACTCTCCGCAAAGTTAGCTGCTGACTCTTTCTCAGGGACCGTTGTCCTTTGCTCCTGTTGTCTGACAGTCTGCTGCAGGGTTAGAATTTGAGCCCAAAGTGTCCGACCCAGAAATCATCCACTGAACCATAGCTGTCCCTCCGTCCCACACTGGGGGCTCCACCGACTTCCTCGTGGGGAACAGTTGCGAGTTGCCGTCAGCACTGCATTATACAGAGCAGTTCGTGCCCCTCCCGAGACTGCTGTTAATTAGTTACTGATCACTCACTCCTCCGCCTACATTCCATCATATTAGTGCATCGTAATCCTTCATTTTGTCTTCCTAAGGGTGCTGAGCTAAACCTACTCAGGCATCAATCGACGTGGAGATCTGAATGTCCCCCGGTTACAGCCAAAGTCCAGTGCTGGGGCCAGCCGACCAGAAGCAGCCCTGCAGGAGGAGGGTCTCGGCAAGCCTTCCGCACACTGCAGCCCCGTGGAGAGAGGGCCTGGCCGTACGAGTAAGGGCTTGAACGTGATGATTTCTCCGACATGCTCCCTTAACAGCCACACGTTTATAATTATCCGCTTGCCCTCAGGGAAACAAAAACCATGATCCCTGATTCACCAGCAAATTTAAGAAAAAAATCAGTAGAGAAGTCTGGATCAGACCTATTCCTGGAATACGCTGGACAGCTTCTGGAGACTAAAATAACGACCGCTAATGGATATACATGTTTAATGTTTCAGTTACTGGTAAAATTAATACCCTGTTTAATATTAATGGAAGCGAGGTACGTCTCCAGGGTTGTTAATCTGCTGCCTTTGCACAACGTCAGACATGAAAATAGCTCCCCGTGATGAGCAGGTGGGCACAGATGGGCGAATGGAGGGAAGGAGGAGGGTGGAAGGAGGGAGTAATAATGGATGGTGGCAAAGGCACACATATTAAACGCACTTGGCTCATCAGAATTCCGGGCGAGAACATTTTCTTCCAAGTAGAAACACTTGTTTCAAACTTCATTCATGAGTTCATTCTTATTCAACAAATATTTACTGAATGCTTTCCACATGCCACATTCTTTACCCTTTGATGGCAGTGCTATTGTTCCCATTTCAGTGATGAGAACACTGAGGCTCAAGGTCCTCAGGAAGGAAGGGGCAATGACAGCCCTGGCCCAGGTCTCTGATGACCCCGAACTTTTAGGGCTTGACTTTTCTAGCACATCTTTACATCAGTGACCTCATAAACACCGTGGGAAGTGCCCAGGAAGGTGAGCTGGAGGGCGAGGGGTGAGGTCAGGGGATCCTGTGCTCAGAGCAGACATGACTCCACATGGAGAAGACTTTGGGGACATTTACTTCCTTGACAAGAATCTCAAACTTTCATCATGAGCTGAGGTGTGTGGACTCCCCAGTGTGTGCCAAGCGCTGTGCCAGACAATGAGAAACTGCGCTCAAGACATGACCCTGCCTTCAGGAAGCTTATAGTCTCTTCCCTACAGGACAGACCGACACACGCCCAGCAGTCACTGAAAGAAACCGAGTGTGTGCTTGGACACAGAACAACACAACTTCTGGTGGGCACTATTAAGGAAACAGGAGACAAAGGTGAGGGGGACCGAGGGTTTGGGTGAAGGTCATCACAGTCTTCCCTGAGCAGACTGCCGATCAGGAGCCTTTGGCAAAGCAAGAGAGAGCACCTCCATGTCCCTGGAGCTAAAGGAGGGGCAGCGGGTAGTTTGAAAGAGGGAAAGGGGCTGGAGTCCAGCGGAAGTTAGCAACGGGGTCCTCGGAGTGTCTCCAAGGGTCTGCCAGGGGAAAACACCCCCGGTGAAGCTCGGGAAGCACCTTGGTCTCCCTTCCTGTTTTCCTGCTACTCAAGAAGGAAATCCTGGGAAAGGGGTGAGAAGGGAGAGTCCAGGAGACCTGCGTGGGTCACATGCCCGCGGCTTGTCTGGGTGTCAGCAGAACTCTGAGTCTCTGCTGGACCATCAGGGTGATTTGTGATGGCAGAGAGGAGCAACTCCAAATCACCAACACTCTTAGGAACAGAAAATAGAAGCTGCAGAACCAGAAAAGTTGGCCAGAGAAGGGGATGCCGACTAGAGTAGAGACTGAAAAATTGAGAGAAACAAACGTTTGGAAGCAGAGGAAAATACAATCTAGGCAGAGGGGACCGAATGTGCAAAGACTCCGAGGTGAGAATTTATGTCCGATAGTAAGAGGTGAATTCCACTATTGAGAGGAAAGAGCACTGATCTAACATAAAGATATACAGATAGAGCAACTACATGTGCATGGCTAAATGATGATGATGCCGACAGTGATGACGGTGGTGATGATGGTGACGATGATGACAATGATGGTGATGGTGGTGGTGATGATGATGATGATGGACTGATGATGGGGATAATGCTGGTGATGAGGATGTGGTGATGGTGATAATGACGACGATGATAGTGATGGTGGGGATAATGCTGGTGACAATGATGGTGGTGATGGTGATGGTGATAATGGTGACGATGATGACGGTGGTGATGGTGATGGTGGTGATGGTGATGGTGGTAATGGTGATGGTGATAATAGTGACGATGATGGTGGTGGTGGTGGTGGTGGTGGTGATGATGGTGGTGATAGTGGCAATAATGACAATGGTGGCAGTGGTGGTGATGATGGTGATGATGGTGATGATGATGGTGATGGTGGTGATGATGATGATGATGGACTGATGATGGGGATAATGCTGGTGATGAGGATGTGATGATGGTGATAATGGTGACGATGATAGTGATGGTGGGGATAATGCTGGTGATAATGATGGTGGTGATGGTGATGGTGGTGATGGTGATAATGGTGACGATGATGGTGATGGTGGTGATGGTGATGATGGTTATAGACTGA
>RJWH01003818.1:0-132875 GCA_004363575.1 Solenodon paradoxus | reverse complement strand
AGGCATCAGGGCTTATTTACCACCCTCTGCTAGGTTTGCCACTCCTCTAGAGGACTGAGGGACTCTTACAAGGGAGAATATTTCACTAACAAGAGCTACTGACCTTCCCTCTTTTGTGGACTGTGTTAGGACTGTGTCCTGCTTGTAGACTGGACCCACAACTCTTGAGTTTCTCTCTATGGGATTTGTTGTTAATGCCTATGACTCTGGGGAGAGCTCTTTACTCTCTATGCAAACTCCAACTCTGTAGCCTGGACTCTCAAACCTCAACACAGGGCTCACTTTAGAGCATCAACAAATTGAATGAGTACTGAGATCATAGGACTAAAAGAATTCCATATATCCATACCAACACTCAGTTCTATTCTGTACAACTTGACACCCTTATACAAGCCTTTAAATTGGAAAGCCAAACCCATAGAAATAATCACAGAATACCAAACAGATTAGAAAGAGAAATATACCGAAAATGATGGACCAAAAAAAAAAAAATAGCCCCAGGGGAAAATATGAATGCCACAGATTTAAATAAACTACCTAATAATGGCTTTAAAGCAACACTTGTAATGATAATCACTGAAGTCAGGAAAACAATGGAAGATAAAAAATATAAACTACAGCAAAGATAGAGAAAATATGAGACAGTTCAAAACAGGATTCATGGAATTAAAGAACACAATAGCTGAACTAAAGAACACAATATAGGAGCTCAACAGTAGGCTACAAGAAGCCTCCAGTAGAATTAGTGAGTGAGAATATAGAACTATGGAGTGTGCTCAAGCAGACCAACAAAGAAAAAAGGAAAATAAATGACCTGTCAAAAGGAACAAAATTCGCATCATAGGGGTACCAGAAGGAGAAGAGAGAGGTGGGTGGAGCAAAAAATGTATTTGAAGAAATAATATATGAGAACTTCCCAAACCTAAAAAATGAAGAAAGGCTCCAGACCAAGGAAGCTCAAAGATTTCCTAATGAAAGAAACCCAGACAGAACTACACCTAGACACATTGTCATCAAAATGTCAAGAATCCAAGATAAAGAACAAATCTTAAAAGCAGCCAGAGAAAAAAGTGTCACATAAGAGTCCCCATAAGACTCTCAGTGGATTTCTCAACTGAAACTCTACAGGTCAGAAGGGAATAGTATGATATATTCAAAGTGCTGAAAGAAAGAGATTTTCAGCCTGCGAGATTATCATTTAGAATTGAAGGAATGATAAGAAAAAGCTTTTCTCATGAGCAAAAGTTAAAGGAATTCATCACCACAAAAGCAGCTTTGCAAAAAATATTAAAGGATGTTCTATAACATATAAAGAATCCCCACATAAAAGCATTAGTACAGCAAATATAAAAAGTCTGGAGGAAGAGAACAAAAATGTGGATAGTTAAAATGAGTGGAAGACTAATCTACTTTCAAATAAAGATAGAAACTAAACAGAATTCTTTTTTAATTTATTTTTATTATTATTGAAGGGATGTTGCATTTTGACAATGACTTGTTTTGAGGTATATATAGTAGTATTTTTATATTTACAAATAGCATAGTAGATTTACTAATATTCACCCCCCTTTTTTTCTCCATTTGTTTACAGTTAATTCTCTTCATCCCATTTCCCCCACCCCTTCCCCAAACATTTTGGTACTCCCTGATTTGGCTTTTTGTTTCTCATCTCTAAGAGTCCATAGTTGTTTGGAGTAGTGTTCTCTCTCCCTCCCCCTGCCATTTTAGGTGTTGTTTAATTTGTGACATTTATTTGTTTTCTCTTTACACATTATATGAGTGCTATCATATGATGTCTGTTCTTCTGGCTTATCTCACTAAACATAATTCTATCCAAGTCTATCTATGTAGTTGCAAATGGCAGGGTCTCTCCTTTTTGATGGCCGCATAGTGTTCCATTGTATATATGTGCCACATCTGTTTTATCCACTCCTCTGTTGTTGGGCCTTTAGGTAATTTCCAGCTCTTAGCTATTGTGAATTGTTCTTCAATGAACATGATGTGCATATATCTCTTCAGATAAGTGTTTTTGTGTCTTTAGGGTAAATGCCAAGAAGGGGAATAAATGGATCATATGGAATTTCCCTTCTCAGTTCTTTGAGGGCTCTCCATACTGCTTTCCAAAATGGTTGCACCACTTTGCATTCCCACCAACAGGGAATTAGAGTTCCCTTTCCTCCACATCCTCTCCAGCACTTATTATTTCCATTTTTTGAATAATAACCATTCCTACCGGCATGAGGTGATATCTCATCATTGTATTGATTTGCATTTCCCTGATGACAAGAGAAGTAGAGCATCTTTTCATGAACCTGTTGGCTATATGTATGTCTTCCTTGGAGAGGTGTCTGTTAAGGTCATCAGCCCCTTTTTTATTGGATTGCCTTTATTTTTGTTGTCCAGTTTTATGAGTTCTTTGCATATCTTAGATATTAACCCGTTATCCGAGGTGTGAGAGGCAAATATCTTTTCCCATTCAGTTGGGTGCCTTCTTTTTTATACTGTTTTTTTGCTGAGTAGAAACTTTTTAATTTTATGTAATCCCACTTGTTTATTTTGGATTTTATTTGTCTTGCAATGGGAGTTGAGTTGCCAAAGATATCTCTTAAGTCTATGTCTAATAATGTTTTGCCTCCATTCTTTTCTATGTGTTTGATGGATTCTGATCTTATGTCTAGGTCTTTAATCCATTTTGAGTTAATTTTTGTGTATGGTGTTAGGTAATGGTCTAGTTTCAACCTTTTGCATGTTACCGTTCAGTTCTCCCAGCACCATTTATTTAAGAGGCTGTCCTTGCCCCATTGTAAGTTTTTGGCTCCTTTGTCAAAAATTAGGTGTCCATATATATGTGAATTTATTTCTGGACTTTCAGTTCTGTTCCACTGATCTGTCTTCCTCTTTTTATACCAGTGCCATGCTGTTTTAATTAATATTGTTTTGTAGTAGAGTTTGAAGTCAGGGAGCATGACTCCTCCTTTGTTAGTATTTTTCTTGAGGATTTTTCTGCTATCATGTGTTGCTTGTTGTTCCAAATAAATTTCTTTACTTTGTCTTCTATGTCTGTGAAGAATGTCATTGAAATTTTGATGGAGATAGCATTGAGTTTATATATTGCCTTAGGCAGTATGGCCATTTTGATTATGTTGATTCTTCTGATCCATAAGCATGGAAAAGCTTTCCATTTCTTTGTGTCATCTTCTATTTCTTTTAGCAATGTCCTATAGTTTCCATAGTATAGGTCCTTCACATCTTTGGTTAGGTTTATTCCAAGGTGTTTCTTTTTTTGGCGCAATTTAAATGGTATTGTTTTCTTCAGTTCTCTTTCTGTGTTTTCATTGCTAGCATAGAGAAATGAAACATCTTTTTAATATTAATTTTGTAGCCTGACACTTTACTATATTTGTTTATTATTTCTAGCAGCTTTTTACTTGATTCTTTGGGGTTCTTTATGTATATTATCTTGTCATCAGTGAAAGTGATAGTTTCACTTCTTCCTTTCCTATTTGGATACCTTTTATATCTTTTTCTTGTCTGATTGCATTGGCCAGGATCTCAAGCACTATACTGAATAGTAATGGTGAGAGTAGACATCCTTGTCTTGTCCCTGATCTTAGAGGAAATGTTTTCAGTTTTTCTCTGTTGAGTACAATGTTGACTGTGGGTTTCTCCTGTATAGCCTTAATTATGTTGAAATACATTCCTTTTGAATCTACATTTTGGAGGGTTTTTAACATGAAAGGGTGTTGATTCTTGTCAAATCCTTTTTCTGCATCTATTGAGATGATCATGTGGTTTTTGTCCTTTTTTACTGATATAGTGTATCACGTTTATTGATTTGCATATGTTGAACCATCCTTGCATCCCTGAAATAAATCCCCACTTGATCATGGTGTATGATTCTTTTTATATGTTGCTGAATTCGATTTGCTATTATTTTGTTGAGAATTTTTATCTTTCATTAAAGATATCGGTGTATAGTTTTCTTTTTTGGTGCAGTCTATCTGGTTTTGGAATCAGCATAATATTGGCATCATAAAAAGTGTTTGGAAGTTTTCCATCTTCTATTTTTTGGAAAAGTTTAAGAAGAATTGGAATTAATTCTTCTTTGAATGCTTTGTAGAATTCGCTGGTGAAACTTGTCCAGGGCTTTTGTTTGGGGGAAGGTTTTTGATCACTGTTTCAGTTTCCTTTCTTGCGATTGATCTGTTCATGGTTTCTAGTTCTTCTCTGTTTAGTTTTGGGATATTGTACATTTACAGAAATGTGTCCATTTCTTCTAGGTTATTCTATTTGTTGCCATATAGTTGTACATAGTATTCTCTTATAGTCTTCTGTATTTCTGTTGTATCTGTTGTGATTATTCCTTTTTCATTTTTTATTCTATTTATTTGTGTTTTCTCGCTCCACTTTTTTGTGAGTCTGACTAATGGCCTGTCTATTTTGTTGATTCTTTTGAAAAACCAACTTTTGAATTCATTGAAATTTGAAGTCTTTCTGATTTGTATTTCATTGATTTCTGACCTAGTCTTTGTTATTTCCTTCTTTCTGTTGGATTTAGGCTTCTGTTTTTCTGCTTTTTCTAGTTCCTTTAGGTGACGGCTTAGGTTTTTTATTTGTTATTCTTCCTGTTTTCTGAGGTAGGATTATATTGCTATAAATCTCCCTCTTATTACTGCTTTTGCTGCATCCCATAGATTCTGATACATCATTTCACTTGATTCCAGATATTTTTTAAATTTCTTCCTTAATTTCCTCTTTTACCCATTGTTTGCTCAATAATGTTTTTTATTCTCCACTTTTTTGCGGTTTTCCTCTCTCCTTCTGGTTTATCTCTAGTTTGAAACCATTGTGATCTGAAAAGATACTAGATATGATTTCAATATATGAAGAATTACTGAAACTTGTTTTGTGTCCCAACATATGGTCTATCTTTGAGACTGTTCCATGAGCACTTGAGAATTGTGTCTATAGTTTTTGAGTGAAGTACTCTATATATGTCTGTTAGGTCCAGCTCTTCTATTTTGTAGTTTGAAGATCTTGTTTCTTTGTTGAATCTCTGTCTAGATGATCTGTCTTACTGAAAGAGGAGTATTGAAGTCCCCTACTTTTATTGTGTTGTCAGTATCTCTATTTAGATCTGTTAATATTTGCTTGATATATTTGGGTGCTCCTGTACTGGGTATATAAATGTTAATAAGTGTTAAGTCTTTTTATTGTGTTGATCCCTTTATCATTATACAATGTCCATCTTTATCTTTTTAAATTTTATTTGGTTGAAAGACTACCTTATCTGATATGAGTATAGCTGCTCCTGCTGTTTTGGATTTGGCATTAGCTTGGAGTACCATTTTCTATCCATCCACTCTAAGCCTTTGCTTGTCTCTCAACCTAGGATGAGTTTCTTATAGACAACATAGAATTGGGTTGTTTCTTAATCCATTTAGCAACTCTGTGCCTTTTGATTGGCAAGTTCAATCTATTTACATTTACAGTAATTATTAACATTTGAGAACTTGCTACTACCATTTTGATTTTTGTTTTCTGGTTATGTTGATCTATTTGTTACTTTGTTATATTTTTGTGAGTTTTTTCTCTTCGGTTTAACTAGTAGGGCCTCTTAACATTTCTTGTAGAGGAGGTCTTGTGGTTGCAAGCTCTCAGCTTTTGTTTGTTGCGAAAAACCTTAATTTCTCCCTCCAATTTGAAAGAGAATTTTGCAGGATATAGTATTCTTGGCTGGCATTTTTCATCCTGAGGTATTTTTGGAGACATCATTCTATTCTCTTCTAGCCTGTAGAGTTTCTGCTGAGAAGTCTGAGGTTAGCCTGATAGGAGTGCCTTTATATGTTATCTGTATTTTTTCCCTGGCTAACTTTAGAATTCTTTCTTTGTCTTGGATTTTTGATATTTCACAATTATGCATCTTAGTGTAGTTTTTAAAAGATGTGTATAATTTGGTGTTCTGTTTGCTACATTCACTTGTATGTTCGTTACTTGCTACTCGTTCTAGATTTGGGAAGTTTTCAGCCATTATTGCCTTGAAGATGTTCTCTGATCCTTTCTTTATCTCGTTGCCTTCTGGGATACCCAGTATTCTAATGCTGCCTTTCCTGATGGTGTCAGATAGTTCTCTGAGTGTGTTTCTTCATTTTTTTTCACATTTAATTTCTCTTTCTTCTTCTTGGCTCCTTTCTGCATTACTGTCCTCTATATCACTAATCCTTTCCTCCATTTGTGTTATTCTAGTTCCATAGCTTTCTATATTATTCTTGCTTTCATGAATTATCTCCTTTAAATCCTGTGTTCCTGTTAAATTTTTTCTGTAGAGCTTCAGTCTCCTCCTGTTGGTGCTTAATTATTTGTTTAAGCTCTTTGTTTTGTTTATCTGAATTTTCTTTTAATTCTCTGAATTTCTTTATAACTGCAGACTTGAATTCTTTATCTGTTAGAAAAAAGCATTCTTCTGTGTCTTCAAAGTTAATTTCTGATAAGCTATCATTTTATTGTGGTTCCATTTCCTGAGGTTTCAGGTGTGTTGTGGGGTTTTTCCCCATGATTTAGGATCTTGTTGATCTGCTAGTTTGTTTGCTTTTAAAATTTCTGCCAGGGGGTGCTCTATTTTGTTTTATTTTGTATTTTTGACCCTTACAATCTTCTGTAGTGTGTTTTGCTGTGTCATGGAGTGATGGTGGCTTCTGGGTGGGGGTCAGCGCAGGGTTTGGATGTAAAGGTCATCTGTGAGTGTGTAATTTTGCTACCTGATGGTGGGGGGCAGGGAGTAGGTTTGTTTTGCTAGTAGGACTCTCCTGGCTAGGCCTATGTGACTTGAGTCTGCTGTCTGCGCTGAGGTCCCTTGTATTCACCAAACCATCAGGGTCAAGTCCATTCCATGGACTGTTCTCCCAGCATCTTAGCCAGTGGACCCCAATTCCAGGGGGTCCAAGCCCCCAAGTGTGTAGTGGGGGGGTGCACTTGTATGCACATACAGGTGTACTAGTATATGCCTGTTCTTTCTGCCTCCAATTTTCTCCTTCTGGGCCTTTTCTAGCCAAGATTTCATTGGCAGCAATCACAGAAGCCCCTCTCCTTTTCTGTTTGGCTCAGGCTTGTGGCTCCGTGCTCTGAGTTCGCACCCTTAGGGGTTAGGGAGGCTGTTTGTGCTCCTTCTGCAGGAGAAGGGCAAGGCAGCAAGGTATCACTGCTGCGTCTAACCTCCGGAGAGTACTGGAGGCTTAGAGTGGCAGCTCTGTATTTTTTTTAATATGATAGGGGAAAACAAAGGCTGTGTACTTTTACCACCTTCCTGTTTCTGCAGGTTCTCCTTTGCTAGCCAAGAGTTCCCGGCACCATTCACCGAAACCACTCCCTGCTCAGTTTGATTCAGGCTTCCACTCCAGCTCTGAATGAATTTGTGCTGCTAGAGATTAACAGGGCTGCTTCTGCAGTTTCTGCCAGGAGAAGAGGGAGGCAGCAATGGGATCACTACTATTTCAAACCCCAGGCATGTGATGGAGGTCATAGTAATGGTTGTGCACTCTTTAGAATGTCCACACAGCTTGCACAGCTCCAGTTAGGCTCTGGCAGGGGAAGACAGACCACACCCGTGCTCCAAAACTCCCCTTTTTGAGGTCTCCCCTTTGCTGCTGAAGTCTCCGTTGAATCCTTGTGCCTCTAACCCACATTTAGAGCTGTCTGTTAATCTTCTTCGGTTCTCAAAGTTGTCGTGGCCGATGCTGAAACAGAAAAATCCCTTTTTCTGTGTTGGCTCTGAAAAACTTTTGTTTTTCCAGTGCAGCGTCTCAGTGCACGCTTTCCATAGATGCCGTCTTGTTCCTCTCAAACATAGAATTATTAAATGCTAACTTCAGGGTAACCTCAATATACATCCCCAGGGAAAAAGAACAGAAGAAAACCAAAAGGGAAACCAATCAAAACAAAACTGCACCCAGAGAAGAACGAAGGCATTGTCTAGAGCAACATAACTAAAGACAAATTACAAAATGACAATAAGTAGCTATATATCAATAATCACCTTAAACATTAATGGACTGAACTTGCCAGTCAAAATGATGCAGTGTGGCTAAATGGATTAAAAAGCATAACCCAACTTACTTCTGCATTCAGGAAACCAGCCTTCTTTCAAAAGGTCAACATGAGCTAAAAAGTCAGTGGTTGGAAGACAATCCTGCAGTCAATTGACAACAAAAGAACAGGAGCAGCTATACTCATATCATATCAGATAAAAAGACTTCCAACTAAAGAGAATAACAAAAGACAGAGATGGACATTATATAATGATTAAAAGATCAATCCAGCGTGAAGACATGTTTAATATATATGCACCAAATGAAGGAGCATCAAATTATATTAGACAAGTAGTATTATAGCTGAAGACAGACATTAGAACTTCAACATCCCACTTAGAACAAATGACAGATCAATCAGGCAGACAATTAACAGGGAAATAACTTCTTTAAGTCACCGTCTGGAACAGACAGTCTCAAAGACCATATGTTGGGACACAAAACATCTCTCAATAAATTTACAAAGATTGAAATCATACCAAGAATCTTCTCTGAACACAATGGTTTAAAACTAGAAATCAACCACAAAAAGAAAGGTGGACAACCTCAAGTTAATTGGAAACTAAACAGTATGCTTCTGAGTGACTCTTGGGTAAAAAAGGAACTTAGGAAATACTTAGAGTAAAATGAGACTGAAGGCACAAGCTACCAGAATCTATGGGATCAGCAAAAGCATTACAAAAAGGCAAGTTCATTGCAATCTAGGCCTAAATCAACAAACAAGAAAAATACAAATAACCTCACTCTACATTTAAACAATTATAGAACAACAGAAGCCAAAAAAATCAACAAAAGAAAGGAAATAATAAAAATTTGAGCAAAAATAAATCAAATAGAAAACAAAGACAATCCAGAAGATCAATGAAACCAAAAGTTGGTTCTTTGAAAAAATAAACAAAATTGACAAACCATTGGCTAGACTCACATAGAAAAAAAGAAACTCTCATAACTAGAATCAGAAAGAAAAGGGGAGACATTACACTAGATGCCACAGAAATTCAAAACATCATAAGGGGCTACTATGAGCAGCTCTGTTCCAACAAAGTAGACAACCTTGGGGTCATGGACAGATTTTTAGAAAAATGCAGTCTACCAAGACTGAACCCGGAAAAATTGGAAAACCTGAAGAGAGCGATCACAAGCAAAGAAATTGAAGAGGTAATGAAATGTCTCCCTAAAAATAAAGGCACAGGACCAGATGGCTTTTCTAATGAATTTTACCAAACCTTCAGAGAAGAATTAGCACCTGTTTTTCTCAAACTCTTCCAAAGCATTGAAGAATAGGGAACTCTCCCAAATAATTTTTATGAGATTAACATCACACTGATGCCAAAAGCCAACAGAGACGTCACCAAGAAATAAAATTACAGACCAGTATCTCTAATGAAAATAGATGCAAAAGTTCTCAACAAAATATTAGCAAACCGAATTCAACAATGCATGAAAAAGATCATCCATTATCACCAAATGGGATTCATCCCAGGGATGCAAGACTGGTTCAACATATGTAAATCTATTAATGTCATGCACCATATCAACAGGAGCAAAGAGAAAAACCATATGATCATATCAATAGACACAGAAAACTTTTGACAAGATCCAACACCCATTTATAATAAAAATGATAAAATGGAATATAAGGCACATACCTCAACATAATATAGTCCATACACAACAAGCTTACAGCCAATATCATAGTCAATGGCAAGAAATTGAAAGCATTTCCTCTAAGGTCAGAAACAAGACAAGGCTGTCCACTCTCCCCACTACTATTTACTATCATATCGGAGGGCTTAGCTAGAATAATTATGCAAGGAGAGGAAATAAAAGGAATAAAAATTGGAAAGGAGAAAGTAAAACTATCATTATTTGCTGATGACATGATTTTATATATCGAAAACCCCAAAACTGTCAGAAATATTCTAGACTCATCAACAAATGCAGTAAATTGGCATGCTACAAAATCAATGCACAGAAATCTGTTACATTCTCACACACAGACAACATGCTAGAAGAAAATGAAATCAAGAAAGCCACACCATTTAAAACTGAAGTAAAATTAATCAAATATCTTTTAATGTACTTGGCAAAGAAGTAAAAGATATGTATAATGAAAACCGTAAGTCCTTCTTAAAAGAAATGGAGGAGGATACAAAGAGATGGAAAGGCATCCCCTGCTCATGGTTGAGAAGAATCATCATCATTAAAATGACCATCTTACCCAAAGCAATATACAGGTTTAATGCAATCCCGGTTAAAATCCCACTGGCTTATTTCCAGGAAATAGAACAAAAATTTTTAAATTTGTATGGAACAACAAAAAAACCATGAATAACACAAGCAATTATTAGAAAAAAAAAGAATGAATCTGGAGTGATTGCACTCCCAGACTTTGAGCTAAATACAAAGCAATAGTGATCAATATGGTATGGTACTAGAATAACAACAGAGGAATAGATCAGTAGAATAGAACTGAATCACCAGAAACTAGCCAACTTTTATACAGTCTATAACAAAGGAGCCACAAGCATATATTGGAAAAAGGAAAGTCTCTTCAATAAATGGAGTGGGAAACTGGGCAGCCACATGCAAAGGAATGAAGCTAGACCACTCTTTACCACCATCCATAAAAATTAACCAAAAATGGACTAGAATATTGGACATAAGACTGGACATCATAAAATTCTTGGAAGACAACATAAGAAAGACTTCCTGTGACATAAGCTATAGGAGGTTTTTGGGAATTCAACTCTAGCATCAAGAGAAACAAAAAGAAAAACAAGTAGAACTACATCAAACTAAGGAGCTTCTTCACAGTGAAAGAAAACATTAAAACCAAAAGGCAACCTACTAACTGGGAGAAAATATGTGCATTTCATATTTTTGACATAGATTTAATATCCAAAATATACAAAGAAATCATGAAACTCAATAACAGAAAAACTGGCAACCCAGTCAAAAATGGGAAGAAGGATTGAAGAGACACTTTTCTAAAGAGGATATACAGATGGCCTACAAGCACATGAAAAGATGTTCCTACTTGCTAGCCTCGGAAATACAAATCAAAACAACAATACACTATCACTTTATCTGAGGGACTGGCTATTATCCAAAAGTCTAGGAGCAACAAATGTTGACCAGGATACGGAGAAAAGGGGACTGTTTTATACTATGGTAGGAGTGCAAATTGGTGCAACCCCTATGGAAAACTCTGTGATGAGTCCTCAAAAGTTGAAGATGGAAATCCTATATGGTTCCACCATCCCATTTCTGGGTATTTACCCAAAAGATACAAAAGCACTCATTCAGAGATGTGTGTAACTCCATGTTTATTGCAGCCCTATTCACAATAGCTAAGAACTGGAAGCTACCTAAGTGCCTAATATCAAATGAATGGATAAAGATGTGGTACATATATATAATGAAATACTACTCAGCCCTTAGAAGAGATGAAATCCTGTCATTTGAATCAACATGGATGACCTAGAAAGGATTATGCTAAGTGAAGTAAGTCAAAAGAAGAAAGATACCAGATGACCTCACAGGTGGAGCATGAATAGACTTAACAGTAGAATTAAGGTTACCAATAGGGAATGGGACAGGAGCGTGGGCAAATGGTGGTGAAGCCCACTGGACAATGGTGTTTGGTGGAGAGTAGGGTGTGGTGACATGTATCTGAGGAATGGAGAACCTTTACACATTAGATTGTTTTAATGTGTATAATAAGTACAATAAAATACAAATCAAGCAAGCAATCAAGTAGATATGGACATCAACAATAAAGAAAATTACAGATTAATATCTCTAATGAATATAGATGCATAAATCCTTAACAAAATATTAGCAGACTGAATCCAACAATACATCAAAAGGACCATCCATCATGATCAAGTGGGATTGATTTATCCTAGGGATGCAAGTTTGTTCAACATATACAAATCTGTTAATGTAATGTACCACATCAACAACAGTAAGGAGAAAGATCATATGATCTTATCAATAGATGCAGAGAAATCCGTTCACACGATTCAACACCCATTTATGGTAAATGCTCTATATGACATCAGGATGAAAGGAACATAGCATAATAAAGACCATCTGTGATAAGCCTACAGCTAACTTTATACTCAATGTTGAAAACTGAAAGTGTTTCCTCTAAGATCAGGAACAAGACAAGGTTGTCCCATCTCACCACTGCTGTTAACCATTGTGCTGGAAGTCTTAACCAGAGCAATTAGGCAAGAAGAAGAAATGACAGAATCCAAATTGAAAGACAATGTAAAATGATCACTATTTGTGGATGACGTGGTAATATTTGTAAAAAAGAAACTCTGAAAACTCCATCAAAAATATTAGAATTAATCAATGAGTAAAGTAGCAGACTACAAAATCATTATACAAAAATATGTTGTATTTTATGCAAACAATATAATAGAATAAAATGAAATAAAGAAAATATCTCATTTACAAGAGAAACACAAGTGATTATTTACATTGAAATATACTTAACAAAGGTGAAAAACCTGTACAATGAAAATGACAGCACATTGTTGACAGAAATAGAGAATGATACAAAGAGATGGCACTATATCTCAAGCTCAAGTTTGGGAAGTATTAACATTGTTAATATGGCCATCATACCAACAGCAATATACAGGTTTAATGCAATCCCCATCAAAATCCCACTGGCACTTTTCAGGGAAATAGAACAATTTTTAAATTTGTATGGAATCACAAAACAATGCAAATAGTCAAAGCAGTCATGAGAAAAATAGAATAAATGTGGAGGAATCACACTCCAAAATCTTGAGTTATGCTACAGAGCGATAGTGATCAAACTTATATTGTACTGGAACAAAATTAGAAACATAGATCAGTGGAATAAACTGGATCACCAGAAATAGACTCACTCATATGTAGTTAATTTATGACAAAGGAGCCAAGGGCATAATGTGGAGAAAGGAATTTCTTTTCAATAAATTGTGTAAGGAAACTGGATAGCCAAAGGCAAAAGAATTCATCTAGACCACTCTGACACTGTACACAAAAATGAATTCAAGATTTGGTTGTAAGACCAGAAATCATAAAATACTTAGAAGATAGCTTAAGTAATTATATGACATCAGCTTTGGAGAGGTTTCTGGAGACTCAACTCCACCAACAAGGGAAACAAAAATAAACAAGACTGCCTCAAACTAAGAAGCTTCTGCACAGCCAAGGAAACTATCACCAAAGCAAAAAATACCCTGCTGAATGAGAGAAGACAGTATTAGCACATCTGATATCTGACAAGGGCTTAATATCTAAAATATGTAAAGAACTTATAATACTCAACAACAGAAAAACAACCCAGTCAATAAAATGGGCAGAAGAATTGGATAGATATTTCTCCAGAGAAGATAAACAGATGACCACCTCACTCAGCAAAATACCTGAGAGTTCTTTCCATATTGTGAATAGCAACATTTCACCTTTTTAATGGCTGAGTAGTATTCCAATGAGAGAGAGAGAGAGAGAGAGAGAGAGAGAAAGAGAGAGTGTGTGTACACTGTATTTTACTTATTTATTTGTCTATCATTGGGCACTTATGTTGTTTCCATGTCTTGGCTAATGTGAATAATGCTGCAATACACATAAGAGCACATACATATTCTTCAGATATACCTAGAAGTAAAATTCCTACATTATAAGTTAGTTCTATATTTTAACTTTTGAGGAACTTCCATACTGCTTTCCAAAGTGGCTGCACCAATTCACATTGCCACCAACAGTACATGAGGGTTTCTTTTTCTTGACACCCTTGCCAACACTTCTTGTTTCTTATCTTTTTTATAGGCTTTCTCACTAATATAATATGATATACATTGCAGTTTTGCTATGCATTCTGTGATAAAAAGTGATGAGCATCTTCTCATGTGCCTGTCGACAATCTGTATACCCTCATTAGAGAGGCTTTGATCAAGATCCTCTGACCATTTTTATTGGGTATTTTTGTTGTTGAGTTGTATAAGTTCTTTGTTAGCATTAAGAATTCTGTGTTTATTTCCTATTTTTATTTAATGCATATTAGTCTTCCACTCATAATAACCATCCACATATTTGTTCTCTACTCCTCCTCCCCACTTTTTAAATTTGCTGTCTTACTGTTTTTAAGTGAGGATGATATACTTTATATAGCATTTTTTAGTATTTTTTGTAGAGCTGGTTTTGTAGTGATAAATTCTTTTAACTTTTGCTTATTAGAAAAGCTTTTAATCATTCCTTCACTTCTGAATGATAATCTCTCAGGGCGTAATATCCTAAGTTGAAAATCCTTTTCTTTTAGTCTTGAATATATCATGCCATTGCCTCCTGGCCTGTAGAGTTTCAGTTGAGAAATCTGCTGAGGGGATGCCTTTGTATCTGACTCGTTTTTCTCTGGATGCTTTTAAGGTTTTTTTTTCTTTATCTGGTATTTTTTGATGTTTCAGTGACAATGTGTCTTAATGTAGGTCTGCTTGTGTTTCTTTTATTATGAACTCTTTGAGCTTCCTGGGTCTGGAAGCTAGCTTCATTCTTCTGGTTAGGGAAGTTCTCAGCTATTATTTCTTCAAATATAGTTTCTGCCCCCTTTTCTCTCTCTTCTGGGACCCCTATAATATGAATGTTGTTTCTTTTGATATTATCCCATAGGACTTATATGCTGTCTTCATTTCTTCGTTTTCTTTTATCTCTTTGCTGATATGCTTGAGTACATTTATCTGCCCTATCTTCTAGCTCAATGATTCTATTGGAAACTTCATCCATCCTATTCTTGAGGCCCTCTATTGAATTCTTTTGGTCAGCTATTGTGTTCTTTATTTCTTTGACATGTTTTGAGCTGCTTCATTTCTTCCCTCTCTCATTTGTTGTTCTCATTTTCTTCCTCTATTGTCTTCTTGATTTTCATGAGTATGTTTATCAGTTGCCGTAAATTCGTCCTCAGGTATTTTTCAGACATCTGTTGTATTCAGAGTTTCACCTGGGATTTGATTGGATCCATCATTTCACATATATTTCTCTGTGTCTTTACTCTGTTTGGTATTCTGTTTGTATTTCTGTGGATTAGGTTTTCCTGCAGTGATGGCCTTGTGTAGGGTATTGACTTGCACCAAGCAAGCCTGGACACTGCTTTGGACACTGGGATTTCTTGAGTTTTATGGTGTACCCGCTGGTTGGATTTGTTAAAGTTCTTATGTGGGCCCTCTGTTGCTGCCCAAAAGTTCAGTCTGTGAGATTGGAGTTTTTATGGGGGATGCAGAGCCTTCCCCAGTGTCCCAGGTCCCAACTGCAATGACCACCTTGCTGTTGGCCCACATTTGGCAATCAGGTTGTAGTTTCACCTCCACCCACAAGGTGACAATAGTCAGTAACATTGACTTTGCCCACTGGAAGACTTTCCTCTTCCTTAAACCTGATGGCAGGATTTCCTGTGGGCAGGTATTGTGGCTTCAGGGCATTATGGTAGGAGGAGCTGGGGGTGAGCGATTCCCCTTGCTGCCTTCCTGTTATGGCAGTGCCCAGCGTAATTTTCTCACCAGGCCTCCTGTTAAACCACCAGGGCACTGGTATCTCTGCCACCCTGTGCCTAGACCCTCTGCCCCAGCTCCATGTCCCTGTCCTGCTGGGCAGACTTTCCCCTGCTTTTGGAATTTCTGAGCGAGCCCCGTTCTTCTCATAGTTCCATCCCCTCTGCTGCAGCTGGAATCCTGAGTCTGAATCTTCATTGTAACTCTGAACCCACACGTTTGCACCTACCCTTTGTTGTCATGATTGCTGCTGTATCTCTACAGTCTCTTTGCCTGCTTTTCCTCAGTGTTTGTTTCTGGAAAATAGGTGAATTTCTAGTTGCTCTGTGGGAAGGATGTGAGTCTCGCTCCTACCAGGTCGCCATCTTGACCAGAAGTCTATAAGTTCTTTGCATATCTTGGATATTAAACCCTTTTCAGATGTATGATGTGCAAATATCTTTTCCCATTCAGCAAGTTGTCTTTTTGTTTTGGTGATAGTTTTCTTCACTGCACAGAAATTTTTAACTTGATGAAATCCCATTTGTTCATTTTTTATTTACTTTTCCAGTAGATTTGAGTCCCCAGAGAAATCTTTATAGACAATTTCATAAAGTATATGACCTTAGTTTTCTTCCATATATTTTTGAGTTTTCGATCTTACATCCTGATCTCCAGTGCGTTTTAAACTGATCTTAGTGTGTGGTGTTAGGAAGTACCTCAGTTTCATTCTTTTGCATGTGGCTGTCCAGTTTTCCTAAAATCATTTGTTGCAAAGACATACCTTTCTCCACTGCATGGCACCTTTGTCATAAATTAATTAATTATATATGTATGGGTTTATTTCAGCGCTCTAGTCATTTAGGGCCTGCCTACTTTGCATAGTCCTCCAAACCCTTCCATATCTGCTAGCAAGAAGATAGACTCTTGACCATAGTCTCAAACCACTGCTAGCATTCAGAGCTGTCTGACATAGTGACACCCCATATTGCTTCTGAGGGACATTTCCTGATTTGTAACCCCCTTCAACCCTCTTCACTGAGAGTTCCTTTGTCCCCTAACCCCACCCCGGCTCTCTACTGGATGACAATGTCTCTGGATAGTCTTATACTGTAAGAGACTTACCCTCTCATATAACCCTGTTCAAGTGCTACCCATAAAGTTCTTTGCATGTTACTTCCAAACAAAAAAAGACATAGGTCTCATTTTGATACCTTTATTTCTTTTCTCCTTTGAAGTAGGGCACTTTATTCAACAAGTATCTGTTTAGTGCTTATATGCTTGGCATAATGCTAAATGCAGAATAATGAAACTATAGAGGTGAAAAGAGATAAGTAATAAGACTATAATCACTGTAGCTTGAATGAAAACTTAAGACTCAGCAGGGTAGTTGAGATAGGCAAATAAAGGAAGTTGTAAGTGAAAAGTTAATACTTTACCACTAATTCAGATGGTCCATGGTTAACTGTCATCTCTTCTGCTCCTAACACATTGAGTTTTCTTGATCGAATCCTATATGTGTTAATTTCACCATAACAGCTGACTGAAACCTATACTCTCCTTAAAATTAGTACTTCAGGTAACATCAAACATTTGAGTGGATTGTATATGATGTGTTGCATGGATTTTAATATACTTGGAATTCTGCTCAATATACCTGTGGAATTAAGAAATAGAAGTTGAGAGGTGGAGTTCCCTATCTCTGTTGACTGGTATTCCTGATGTTTATGCCCATTGTTTGTTCTTCATTTGGGTCATTTATACTTTTCTTACTCGTATTAGATATTGCTCTTCTTTTTCCTATAGTTGTTGCAAAAATTTAATCCAGAGAATTTGCTTTTTAACGTTGTTTAAAATTTTTTCTCCATGCAAAAGTTTAGTTTTTATATAACTAAATCTATTAATCCTTTCCTTTTTTGGCTTTTGAGTTTTTTATGCATAGTTTTTTATTCTCCCCTCCCAGAATTAAAAATATATATATGTAGTTCTTTACTGTGCCTGTAATTTATCTTTATTTCTCTTTTTACTCAAGAAGTCTAAAGTCAAATTTGCTGTTTTTACAAGAAACCTACACTTCCTGACCCCATTCCTGGTAACATCATTCTCTCAGCTACCCATACTTGAAAGTGTGTCATAATCTTCAACTCTTTCTCATTCTCTGCCTCTTCCTACAGTACCACCACTACCCACTGGGAATTAATGGCCAAATCTACATGATTTCCAAAAGTTTCTGTGATCAGACTTTCAACCTTTATCTACTATTACCCCCTCTGATAATGTGAATGCTTTCACCAAAACAGCCTACTGCTTATCATATCTAAAACAAACCTATTCATGACTGCATTCATACTTTGTCTTATGTTTTTTCCTCTGCTTCACTACTGTCCTTAACCACCCCCATCTCTGCTCAAAAGAATTCTAGTTGTCAGTCAGGGCGTAGTTCATTTGCTACTTCTGTGAAGTTTTCTATGTTATCTAGGAATTAAAACAATCTTTCCTGATTCTGAGAATTCATAGTACTTCTTTTCAAATTATGTATTGGTTTATTTTTGTTTTGACCATTCCAAACTAGAGAAAAGTGGCATGAATACTACAGAAAAATTGGATACCCTTTATAAAGAGCTTTCAGATATTTACAAATCATTTTTAATTTATCTCTCTCCTCATCATATCATCATCATCACCACACATAAATATTGTATTTTTCTGAACCATTTGAGAGGAATTGGCAAACATGAGTGAGTCCCTTCTACCCCTAAATACTTCATTGTATATTTCCTAAATACTGGTAATTCTCTTATCTAAGCACAGTACAGTTGCCAAAATCAGAAAGTTAACATTAAGATGATACTGTTTTCTAATCTACATACCTATTCATATTTTTCAGTTGTCCCAATAGTGTCTTTAGAGCAGAAGAAAATCTAAGTTATGTATTTCATTCAGTTCTCATGAGTCTTTATTTAGTCTTCTTTAATCTGAAACAGTTCTCAAGTCTTTATTTTTCATGCTGACATTTTTTAAGAATACAGACCAGTTATTTTGCAGAATGTCCCTAAATTTTAGTTTATCTAATGTTTCATCATAATTGTTATTCATCTTTGACAGGGATATCACTGAAGTGATACAGAGTTCTTCTCAGTGTGTCCTAATGGGAGACACCTATTATTAATGAGTCCCATTACTGATAGTGTAGCTTTGATCATTTGGTTAAGATAATATCTTCCCTGTTCCTCTATTATAAAGTTATGATGTTACCCTTTGTAGTTAAAAAGTATCTTACGGAGATGTACTTTGAGACTGTGTAACTATCCTGTTACTCTTCAAACTTTCATTCATTGTTTTCTTAATCCATTGTTGACTCTACATATAGCACTTTATGTTTCATGTTTTTAAAATGTATTTAAAGTGTTAATTTTAACATAACATTTCATATACTTAGATAAAATAGACATACATAGTACATATTTAATATAATTTAATAATTGAATATTTTACCGTGGTTCAAACTTTTTAAAGTACAAAGGATACAGTGAAAGGGTAAAAAGTCTTTCTCCCACCTCTGTCTCCCAGCTACTTGGTTCTCTTTGTCACAAGCAATCACTGTTATTGACTTTCTGAGTAGCCATCCAGGGACATTTTATGCATATGTAGGTAAACAAACGTTTATCTGTGTGTACTTTTGCGCCTGTTTGCCCAAGTGGTATCATAGTGTATATACTGTTCTGTACCTTTTTTTCACTAAAACGATGTATCTTGGAGGTCATTACATATATATTCCTGTTACCTATTGTTGCCTCACACATAACCCCAAACCCAGTGAATTAGCAAATGCAAAATGTGTTTAAGTTATCTGTCGCAGTTTTAGGGTTTGACTGGACTCAATTAGACAGTTCTCATTTGAAGTCTCATTGGGTTGTGGTCAGTGTCAGGGGCTGACATCATCACAAGGCTTGCCCATTTGAATATCTGGGAATTGATACTGGCTCTTAACTGGAAACTCAGCTGCGGATGTCGCTTAGAATGCCTTGCAAAGGACCTCCTCATATCTCTTTACTTTCTCACAGCTTGATGCCTACGTTTCAAGAATTGGTGTCGGCAGAGCAGTTAGGTCCACTGCCTCAGGCCGGCACAAACTGCATACATCCTAAGGATTCACATCCCTAGATGGGTGAAAGGGACAACCAAAATGAACAACTAAATAAAAAACGTAGGTAGCATACAGTCTAGTAATAGAGCTAGATTTTTCACAGAGAGGAAAGGGAATCAAGATATAAGAAATAGTAGTAGCCAGAGACATTAAAAGACTTTGGTATGAAGGATAGGAAAACTTTTCAGAAAAATCGCATAATCAACTTAGTTTTGTCATGAGTTCACTTTATTTGGCAACCTTTGCCTTCAAAGTGGTTGTTTACATCAAGAATTTGACAAGGAGTTCGATGAAGAAACTGAGGTGTACAAGGAGAGATGAAGAGCCTTCCCCAAGCACATACCAAATAAAAGACTCAGGATGTTTGGGGGAGAACTGTTCCTGTGGAAACAGGCCCCCCACTGGGAAATCAGGTCCCAGAGCCAAAGGGAAGCCAGAGCTAGGAGAGCAGAACCCAAGTAATCTGTGAACCTGCTTCTGTTTCTATTGCTGCTGGAGTTGAAGCCCCAAAGATCTCTCTAAGGCTAATGTCATGGAAAGTATTGTCTCTGTTTTCTTTATATGGTTTTCTTCTGTATGGTTGCTGATCTTACATCCAAGTCTTTAATTCATTTTGAATTAATTTTGTGTATGGAGTTAGAGAGTGATCCAAATTCATTCTTTTGCATGTGGCTGTCCAGTTTCCCCCAGCAGCATTTATTGAAAAGACTTTCCTTTCTCTGCAATATGCTCATGGCTCCTTTGTTGTAAATTAACTAACCATATATATGTGAGTCTTTTTCTGGTGATTCAGTTCTATTCCATTGATATGTATCTGTTTTTCTTCCAGTACCATACAATTTTGATCACTATGACTTTGTAGTATAGCTCAAGAACAGGAAGTGTGATAACTCCACTTTTGTTCTTTTTTCTCATGATTGCTTTAGATATTTGGGGCCTTTTGTTATTCCATACAAATTTTAAAATATCTCATTCTATTTCCTTGAAAAATGTCAGTGGGATTTTGATGGGGATTCCTTAAACCTATATATGACTTTTGTATGATGGCCATTTTAACAGTGTTAAAATTCTTTCCAAACATGAGCATGGGATATCTTTCTATCTCTATGTATCTTCCTCTATCTCCGTTAAGAGTGAGTGTCATATAGTTTTCATTTTACATGTCTTTCACCTTCTTTGTTAGGTATATTCCAAGGTGTTTAATTATTTTTTATTCTATTATCAATGTTATTTTTAAAAATTTTATTCTCTTTTATTGTTTGCATTTAAAAATGCAACAGATTTGTGTATATTAGTTTTATAGCCTATCACTTTACTGTACTCACTGACTAATTCTAGTAGTTTTTTGATGGAGTCTTTAGGACTATCAGCTGTGTGCTGAGAATGCCTGTTTTTCCAAAGTCCCAACATTGCAATGTTATCAAATTTGGGGATTTTTAATGTAACAATAGTTAAAAAAATGTTATCTTGGTGTATTGTTTATTTTCATTTTTCTTATGAGTGTGATTGAATAACTTTTCATATAGTTAAAAGCCATCAGCATTTATTTTTCCAGATTGTCTTTTGTTATGTTATGCAACTCCTTAATATTAGGGAATTTGAACTTTGAAATGTAAATAATTTTCTCAGTTTGTAATTTGCCCTATCACTTTGCTTATAGTGGTTTCTCAATAATAATTTTGTTGTCTTTGTGTATGCAAGTATATCAATCTTTTCTTTTATGGCTTCTGGTACATAGCTCCTAGTTTAAAAGTCCTCTTGCCTCCAGTGATAAAGTAGTTCTCCTATATTTTCCTAGTATCTTTACACTTAAATCATTGATTCATTTGTAATACTGGTATCCAGTATAGGCATGTATCCAACTTTTTTTCTCAGATTGCTACTTAATTGTCTTAACATCATTTAGTAAACTGTCTACTTTAATCATTTTTGCTTTTTTACTTGATTTTTAATTTTTCCTTTTTTGCATTTTTTGAGTTTTGTCTTGATCATATAGTAAATTCCTAATTTTATAACCTTTTATATATCTTTTATGGTACTTCATAGTTGACTTGTATTATACTAATGTTTGCAGCAATATATCCTTTAAAAATAAGCACACACTATTCTCATTTTGTATTAGTTCCCTAAATATATAGCATAATTTCTGAATTTTCAATAATTACATCTTTGGCTTTATTTTTAACTACGTTGAAACCCAGGCAGAGTATAAAGGAATGCATTTTGTCAAATCAGATGAAACTCTGACTTAATTCTTATCTGGATATTTGGCTTTTAGAGCTTACTATAATATAGTTTTACAAGAATTCTTAGTAGTAACATTAGTTTCCAAATGAGAGACCTATCAAAAACGGTCATGTCTATTATATCACTGAAACAAAAATGTATTGTCAGTGACTTTATTTGTAATTAATGTTGTCCTGTTTTAATATTCCAGAGGACCTGACTGGGACACTGGATTGTATGATGAAGGGAGTATGACAGTCAGAGAACTGCTTACTGAACTGTATGGCAGAGTTGGGGAAATTCGTCACTGGGGCCTGATCCGATACATCTCTGGAATCTTAAAGAAGAAGGTGGAAGCTCTTGATGAGGTACTGTAAATTCTTCTTGAATGTATACCCAATCTAAATGGTAGTGCTCTTTGAAAATTGGTTTCTGTAATTACATTTTCTTTCCCATATAAAGTTTCTAATTTTAAGTTAGCTTACTGTTTATGAATGTCAAATATGCAATTGCTGAAGCATATAAATTATAGACTCACAGAGGTATTGCAAACTATAAGAATTCCAGATATTAGGAACAAATTTACCCTAGGCTAAAAGTTATTACTCTTCGGAGATAAAAATACCTTTTCGTCCCTTCCTAGAAATTTATTTTTAATTGATTTTATTGAAGTAATATTACATTAAATATGTTTAAGGTGTACGTCATAGTAAATCAACATCTGCATATAAATAGTAAATTCACCACTATTTCAGTTTTTCCTTCACTATACAATTAAACCCCCATATTCGATTTGCCCTACCTTCTCTTCCTGCAACCTCAGAATTAGAAATCTCTTTTCCAATATTTATCTGGTATTTCCTCAAAAAGAGTTTGGTGTATCATCAGGTTAAGGAGAAATCAAGGTTTCTAAGCTAAAAAGAGAAATAAATTTCCGTGGACATCTAAGGTGTTACTGGAAAGATTACTCTGTTATGTTGCCTCTTCATAGGCCTGCACAGACCTTCTCTCTCACCAGAAGCATTTGACAGTAGGACTCCCTCCAGAACCTCGAGAAAAGACCATTTCGTCGTGAGTATGTTTTTTTTCTGTTTATTTGGTTTTGATGAAGCTTTTCTGAGTCTTTAAGGGACTGTATGAACTGACCACATTTCTCTTGCCCTAATCTGTCCTTGGATGATTACATTCTATATGTATGCACTTCTATAAGACACTCATGAGAATGTTGATAATGTCAGGGCGTAAGTAGATAAAAGAAAACTCACTAGGGGTAGTGCTCAAAAATAATTTCTTGTTTGTGGTTTTTGTTTTGTTTTATTTATTGGTTTTCCAAAACTTCCCCTTTAAATAAACAAAATAAACAAGGCAACTGGATCAGCGCTCACAAAAATAATCAGCTATACCCTAGAAAGAGTTGATGGAAGAAAGAGTCTGGCTGGAGCATGGGATTGATGATGAAGCTCCATGCTACTCAGGAAGGAATAAGGAAGTAGAAGTCATAATTAAAAGGAAAAAGTGAGAACTCAGAGAGCATAGTAAGGTGCCTGCCTCCAAAGAATACCGTATTCAGATTGACACGATCTTAATCTGCTGTGGCTTCCAACTAGAAACAGTATCCTAGAATAGGCTTGGGCTGGAAGGTAGGGAATGTTGAATGTCAGGTAGGTGTGGAAGCTAAATTCTTACTCTAAGTTTACTCTAAGCTTTCATTCAACTAACCATAACAATAAAGCTCACTACACTAAATCTATTTAATTTTGCGTCATGTCACTGCCAACATTTAAATCAGCAAGCAGGCTAATATTTCCAAGAAATATTCATAGAAGGATTCTAATTATTCATAAATGATCTGAAAATTTTGTTTCTACTAGGGAGGTATTCCCCATGCTTAGCAGTTACACTTCTGTATCAGCTGTAGTTAAAAGTTTATTTTGTAATCAAAATATGCTTTAGATGTAAAATTTAATCAATGACTACTATTCAAAAGTCTGGAAACAACAAGTGTTGGCAAGGATGCAGAGAAAAGGGAAAACTTTTACACTATTGTTGGGGATACAAATTGATAACACCCCTTTGGAAAGAAATATGGAGACTCCTCAAAAAATTGAAAATGGAAATCCCATATAATCCCATCATCCTATTTCCAGGTATTTGCCCAAAAGATACAAAAACACTAATTCGCAGAGATATGTGCACCCCCCATATTTATTGCAGCATTATTTATAATAGCCAAGAAATTACCTAAGTGCCCACATCAGATGAAAGGATAAAGAAGATGTGGTATATATACACAATGGAATACTACACCCTTAGAAAAGATGAAGTCCTGTCATTTGCCGCATGGATGGAACTAGAGGGGATTATGCTAAATGAAATAAGTCAGAAGGATAAAGACAAATACATATGTGGAATAGAAAGGAGCAAAAGTGCAAACTAAACAAAAACCAATCCTTGGACATGAGCAATAGAACTAAAGTTATAGTAGGGAATGGGGAGTGGCAAGTGGTCTTGGGGGTCCAATGGACAATGGTGAAGAACTTCAGTATTTTGGTGATAGGCAGGGTATGTTATCATGTATCTGAGGAATGGGGAACCTGCAATTATAGGCTTATATTATTTTGCAAAGCAAAGTTACCTTAATAAATATTAAATTAAGTTTTAAAAGTTATGTAATAAAGATTGTTCTAGCAGTGGAAAAAAAGCTTATCAAGAAAAAATAAGAAAGAAGTAAGCAGGGATACCTTTGCTGAAGTCTACATACCATCTCCTTTCTGGATTATGTACGTGATCTGTTGCCTCTAGGATCTAGTTCAGAGAGACATGTCCTAGGGCTATGTGTCAGGTTCCTTGTGTCTGCCATGAAATGTCTCAGTATTGCTTTCAGGAAAATAGCCCCAACCGTGTATATTAGTTTACTAGGGCTTATATGACAAAGTACCACACGCTAGGTAACTTAACTGAAATTTATCATCTTACTCATTGTTTGGGGGTTGGAAATCCAAATCAAGCTATCAGCGGAGTTGGTTCCTTCAGAGCTGTTGGCTGTGAGAGACTTTTTTCCAGATTTCCTCCTTGGCTTGGAGATGGCTGTCTACTATGTCTCTTTAAATTTATCCTTTCTGTGTGTGTCTGTCCAAATTTTCCATCTCTATAAGGATACCAGTCATATTGAATTAGGGCCCACATTAATGAACTCACTTTAAGTTGTTTATCTCTGTAAAGACTATCTCTAAATAAGGTCATACTCTGAGGTATAGGGATTAGGATTTCAACATATGAACTTTGAGCGGATACAATTCTTACATTCTTACAGTTCTTAACTTCTTGCTCCTGATAAACAGAAAGTCTTTTCACAGATAAGATCAATTTTGTGACTACTATGAGCAATCCAAAAGAAGATGACATGGTCCATGCTCCCAGAGTATTTAGTATCAACAGGAGAGTGAGAAGTGTGGGAGGAGTTGTGCATACCCATGTGTGTATATTTGTATATGCAAACTGATGAAACTATAGAAAGCAATATAACTCTATAAGGTATGATTGTGAAATAATAAAATGGCTTCCAAAAGGCACAGTTGAAAATTAGTTTACTACTTTCTAGCCCTAATATTTACTCATCAAATGTTAAGGATTAATCATGAAAGACTAGTCTGGAAGAACATCATGGGATGATTTTTAAATAAAATTTTCAAGGAAAAGGGCAGTTTAGGCTTAGTGAAGAGTGAGCAGATCTCTCGAGTTGACATGGGCCAGAGTGTTTTGGGAAAGCAATGAATATTGAAAGAACCAGAGTGCTACCAGTAATGATGAGCTGTTGAGGCAGTGACTTGGACTTTGGAAAGCTTTATTATTTTTTGGAATGTGTTTAGATTTAAGTAACTGCAGAAATTTTTCTTTACTGTCTTCTTCAGACCTCTACCCTATGAAGTGCTCACTCAGCTGATAGATGAAGCCAGTGAAGGGGACATGAGCATTTCAATCCTTACACAGGTGAGCCTAATCTGATGATTGATATTTTAAAGTTGATTTTCAGTTGATTTGGTAATTTCTGAAGATACAAAATAGGCTTTGTGAGACTTAGGACTTAATTTTTGTCTACATTTATTCCATGCACAGGAAATATTGGTATATCTAGCCATGTATATGCGAACTCAGCCTGGCCTCTTTGCTGAAATGTTTCGACTTCGAATTGGTCTAATCATACAAGTTATGGCAGCAGAACTGGCCCACTCCCTTCAATGCTCAGGTATCAATTTAGTAACTATTTTAGGCAGAATATTTTTAAGGAAAGGTACAGGCTGGAATGAAGGTAAGTGGAGACAGGCAGGCAGGAAGAGAAAGGAAGAAACAGCATTTTTGAAAATTATTTAGTTGTCCATCCTGGATGTTCCATCCAGCCACGGGTCATGAGTCTGGGTCCTTGGGTTGTATGAGGACTGTGTCCAACAGATTTAACCATTAAGCCACCAGGGAGCACCACAGAATTCATTTTTATTATAGGTATATTGAGTTCGTGATCAGGAGAGAAAGAAAATGAAAACATTTCTATCAGTAATTGAGAAGCTACGTACAGCAATCTTGTTCCCATGTCAGCCAATCTCCATACAAATCAAGAGATTGATAGTATGACAAATGCATTTATTCTTCAGCTTCAAAATTCTACCCCTTGAGGGCTCTGCACTCCACATTACATCCTCCTAACTCCTGGAGTGATCGAGAGCCAGCATCACATTTGAGTATGACAGACTGGGTTCAGTTTTGATTCAGGCACTGGAACTTTATGGACACCAGTTTAAGTCATTAACATCACTTTGGTTATAGTATCAGTAATCTGTCTAGTTGATATCAGGATCAAATAAAAGAAGGCAATGTTTTATTAATGTTTATCTGACAGGACTCTCTTTGAAATTAACTATAGGTGTATTTGTCAAGATAAGAGTTTTAGTTAGAAGAATAACTGGGACCTATGAAAACTGTAGTATAAATTATATAAAGTATGAGGGGGAAAACATGGTATTTTTCCATTGGTATTTGTTCAACAAGAATGACAAAATAAGAGAGTTGGGGATTGCATTGAAAAATAAAATCACCATTGCAAAACTCAATTTTAGACATTGATTTCAGTTTCCCCAACAGGCTTTTAATTAAACTGTTAAGCATTTAAACTTATTGAGTTGAACCTAAATCACCTAATTTATACTTAAATAACCTTTCAAAAGAAAAGGTAATGATTATTTTATACCTATCATATGCCAGACATAGCTTTTTGCTTACATTTATATACATTATCTCATCTAATTTTTTTTTATTTTTTACTTCACAATTCTATATTCATTTTAAGATATTGAAATTGATTCTCAATCTATATTTCACACCACATACCCTCATCTCATACTTACAACAACCATCTGGAAAAGGTATTTTTGTCCTGCTTTTTGCAATAAGGAAACAGAAAGTCAGAGAAGTTAAATAGCTTACCCAGAGTTACATAGCTAGTAAACAGTGAAATTAGAATTTGAGTCCAAATATGCCTGATTCCAAATGGTTTCCAGGTCAGCACATTGTTATAGATTATGTGTAATATATCTACATATGTATGTATAACATATAATATATGTAATATATGTAACATGATATATATATATATGTATGTATTCTGAGCTATGGTATCAAGAGATTTTCAATAATAATCCCTCAACAAGGGCTAGATAAATCCTCAGATATTCTTCATTTTTATTAAGAATCTGTTATGATTCTTTTAGTCCCTATGAATTCATCAAAACCATGACTCTATTGCTTATAGGGTAGTCAAACTCCCTGAGTCTGATATTCCAGATGTTCAGTAGTCTGGCCTCTACCTCCTACTTCTCACTGATTTTATCAATACCTATCTTTGAAGATGTTATTTCCTCTGATTTCCAAAGGTTTATTTGTTATTTGTATACCTCTCACTGGCACCACTCTAGTCACTTTTTTGATGTTTATCTTGTTTATATGTTCAATATTCCCCAGATAGCCTCTCAAGGTGTCAAGTATGTCATACTTATTTGTAATGACTTTGCTTAAAATTTATGGTATACATGTAGTATTAAAGTTGATGAACAAATGCAAGTTTTCTTTTCTCTATTATTCATAATTTTATGGATTCATATTCATTCTATTTTAGGTATCTATTTCTAGATTGACAAGTTTTTGTTATTTTAGTCTATCTGTATATATACATTCATCGTCTTTCTCTGATGGACTTCTGGTTCCATTGTTCTCCTTTCACTCTTCCCACCTTCAAACGAAGATTCACTGAGTACCCTAATGATGTGGAAAGGACGGGAAGGAGAAATCAAGGACCTGGTTAAACCATAAATTGAATAATAATCTTTAAATTTTTAAGAAGCTATTGCAGTACGAATACCTAGGCAGTATGATACTAAAGATTTATTTTGTAGTTCTAGTCTTCCAGTCAAGTGACTCATAAATTCTAAGCAAGAAAGGAAACAAAAAATTGGATGGGCATGACAGGTCAATTAGAAATCCCTCTGTCCTAATGTTTCTTTTGACTAGCTGAGGAAGCCACGGAGAGCCTGATGAATCTCAGCCCTTCAGCAATGAAGAATCTCCTGCATCACATTCTCAGTGGCAAGGAGTTTGGAGTGGAACGAAGTGGTAAGGTTGAATGATTACATTTCCACTTCAGAGCGTTTAAGTGTCTCGCCGGTTTTTAAAAGTCTTTCTTTTATCAGAGGAACCTTTTCCCCCAAATAAATAAAACCCCAATATATGAAACAGTTAAAAGCAAAGATGTATTCTAAAACAAGGTTTTGGAACCACTGTATGTCTCACTTTTCCCCCTTAAATGTTCCCCCAAATAAATAAAACCCCAATATATGAAACAGTTAAAAGCAAAGATGTATTCTAAAACAAGGTTTTGGAACCACTGTATGTCTCACTTTTCCCCCTTAAATGTTCAGCTAAGTGGATTATTATCATGTTTTATTTTGAGCTATTTTATCCATTCCTTTACATTACCCTAAATCTTTACTTTAGAACAACTGAAAACCCATATAATCTGAAATTTCTTGCTTTCCAATTGCCAATATTTAAGTATCACTTACAGTGATGTCTATCTGTATATATGTGTATGTATTTGTGTGTAGTTACTATATAGTATATCTAATGTATCCTTTTACCTTCAAATTCAAATACAACTAGGTGTTTTCAGAAAATTAATTGTTGAAGTTTACTTGTGATTTGACAGTGGTACAGTGGAATTTGGTATTGAGTATCTGAGCAAATGAAATTTCCCTCTTGTGCTCAACATTTAGTCATAAGAGAAATAAATATGTAATGTCAAATGGTTGTATACCAGACCTTAGAGTGGTAAAAAAAAAAAAGTTAAGAAATAGTACTCCTGAAGCCTTACTGTGTATAAGAATCACCTAGGGATCTTGCTAAAATGCAGACTCTGATTCAGTAGGCCTAGAGTGGGGTCTAAGATACTTTTTTAACAAGCTCCTAATTGATGCTGATAGTGCTGGTCTATGGACCACATTTTGAGTTGGAAGGTTTATAGTTGGTGAGATTTTTAAAGAAAATAATTTTAAATATTTTAAACATGGTGAAGAAAAAGATTAAAACTAATTATTCTTTCACTTTGTCTTTTATCTGTCATGCTGTATAGTTCGCCCCACTGATTCAAATGTCAGCCCTGCTATTTCTATCCATGGGGTTGGTGCTATCGGAGCAACCAAGACAGAACGAACTGGAATCATGCAACTGAAAAGTGAGATAAAACAGGTAAGGCACTAACTAAGATATTATCTGGGATATTGTCATGGTTAAGATCATTCTTTTGCAATCAGGCTTTGTTGGGGTCATGTGTTTTATTTCAGATCCTGAGTTTAATTTGAGCCATTTATTTTACAGGTGGAATTTTGTAGACTCTCTATCTCAACTGAAAGTCAGGTGAAACAACTAAGGATCTTTCGACATAGTTTAACCTGCTTTTCGTTCTATATAACATGCATGAACTCATGGCCTTTTTACAAATAAGATAACACATCATGATGTTTCTTATTTGAGTCTCCTTTAAAACAGTCATTGTGTATATAGCTTTCCTTTTTCCGGATGAAACTGTTTTGCTAACTTTAGGAGGAAAGTAATTTGCTTCTGATTGCAAGAAATTGAAACCCCAATTCCTATTGTTAGGATTAACATGTGATTTTGGAATTAGTTTTCTTTATGAAATTAGACTTAGATTTCTTACTTATAATAAAAGGTACTAAGAGAGAACCTCAGATTAGGTGAAGGCTTAATTTTATTTTTAAAAATCTATTTTCAGGTAATGTCTCAAAATTAGATTTTTATTATTGTCATAATAGAAGTATATGAAAGATGTTTTGGACATATTGAGGAAAGACATCTAAATTACTCTGGAATTTGGTGAGAGTCACTAAACATTATATTGTACTCTCTTACTCATTTTATCTGTAGATGAGAAGAGATGAGTTATTCCATTAGGTAAGGAAATAGTTAATGCTAATTTCTTTAGCTTCTTTCAAAACTCTGGGAAACCATGTAATTCCAAAGTCTCCAAGTTGAAAAGGTATGATTCTATCTTTCCTAGTAGCACTTTTCATGAAGAGCTCAAAACACCTCCTGCATTCAAAATAGATTTATGATAGCTTAAGAACATCCGGAAGAGGAGAGGGGAAACTGATTTTATTAGGAATTAGAAACCATTTAGGAAAAGAATGAGACAGTGCTTGAAGTTAAATTATTGGAAGTAAACTTAATTTAAGTACATTTATAAAATACCTTTTGCAAGAACAGAATGGAAAAATAAATGGCCTTGTGATGACCTTTTTTCACTCTATATTTTCCTAGAAAATTTAGGTAATATGAACATTTTACTATCTAACAGGAGAAAACATTTCACACTGAAGAATTAAACTGATATTGTTGGGAAACAATCCTTGTTTTGGTTGAGAGTGATTGGTTAAACATTTTATACTTGCTAATAGTCACACAGTATTGCTTACAAGTTCATTATATATTTAGAACTTGAAATCTGTGTACCCAACTAGGTTAATATATTAAGAACTTGACCTTCCCAGCTATACAATTTAATTTTTTATGCATCTGCTACCTAAAAGTCTTCAAGAAAGCCAAAAACATTATGACTATAATTTAGAGAATTGAGAGCCCTAATTTTTAATCGCTTTCCTATTTCTAAATATTAATTTGCATCCTCACCTGCCAGTCTGGTAATTTTTATTGTTTTAAATACTTTTCTCAACCATTCACCAATGTCCTCTTTTCTGATTATGGAAAAAAATATTTTAAGGTAATTTTATTTATTTTACCTTTTACCGTGACTTCTAAAGTAAGGTTATTTCATCATGCTGGCTAGTTACTTGAATGGTGTGTCATTTTACTCTACTAATATTTTTCCTTTTTCACTTTAAAATGTCCTTTTATTTATTACAATGTCTCATAATAAAGTTTGAAAATATAATTAATAGTTGCCTTGCCTCATACCTATTAAATTTTTATTTTCTCAATTTTTTTCATAGCCCAATGGTGGTCATCCCCTGGGTATAGATTTGATGTCTCCATCTTTTCTGGTAACTACTATATTCTTGTATACATACCATATTCACAGTGCTTTGAATATGCCATTATAAAACTCATTACATATACTGAACAGAAAAACAAATGTTAGTTTGTTCATTTTGTTTCTTTATATTCCACATTTGAGTGAAACCATCCTGTAATTTTCTTTTTCGTTCTGACTTATTTCACTTAGCATAATTTAAAAAAAGAAAATGAATCTAAAACTAAAATAAGTATGAATCATTTATTTTCAAAAAAGTCAGGGAAGAGGGTTCAACTCCAATGTCTTTCCCATTTTAGAAAATGAAATTCAATTTAATAAGTATTTTTTATTCGCCTATTCTTTCAACTATTATAATTAATTGCATACCTGTTGCACCAGACACTGTATTAGACAGCATCAGCATCATCTGGGAACTTCTCAGAAATGCAAATTCTTTTTCCCCACTACAGGCCTACTGAACCAGAAAGGCTAGGGGTCAGATTTTTCACAAACTTTCTAGGTCATTCTGATGTACTTCTAAGTTTGAAAACTACTGGGTTATCTATTCTGTTTATTATTAATTCATTTAGTAAATATTAATGGAATGCTAATTTTGTGCCAGGCACTGGAAATATATTAGTTAGCAAAATTATGTAATCTCTAGTCTCATAAAGCTTACTGTTTAGGAAAATTGATTTCTTGTTATATTTCCTTGGTTTAAACTAATGATTCATAATAGCCTATGATTTCAGAGCTCTCAAGCTAGAGATTTAGGCCAGATGGCAACCAAACAGAAATGAAGAGCTATTGGAAACAATATTGGTATTTCTGTTGAAATTAACAAAACACCCTGTAATGAGTCAGTATAGTAAGATTTGGTCAGCTCTGGCATATCTATACTAATAAAAGGGAACACTGGCTTAAATGAATTAAGGATATATTAATCGGAAAACTCACAACTATGGTTATTTTGGAAAATAGTCTGAATTGTCTGTGTCAGATACATACCTTCTGATTTGACACCACAGCCTAAGATCTTGATGGTAGAGACAAAAGAACAAAGATAAATTAAATGACAGTTCATCTACTTGGTAGGCCAGTGTGATAATCGCTGACCAATAGAAATGTCTTGGGGTACCTTTTTTTACATAGTAAAACTTGGTGATCTAGGCACTTAACCCAGATTGAAATGTGAGTTCTTTTCTCCAGAAAATATTTCTACTATCTTCTTTCTATTTGGTATTTATTTCAGAATCTAAAATGCCAAAGAACCATTTTCTTCATATTACATCTTTTATTTTAGTATAAGTTTTTCAAAGTTCATAATGGTGTAGCATGTATCAATACTTCATTTGTTTGTATTGCTAATATCTCATTGTATTGATATACCACATTTGGTTTATTCACCCATCAGTTGATGGACACCTGGATTGCTTAGGGTTTTGGACTAGTATTAATAACGCTTCTATGAACCTTCATGTACAAAGCTCTGTTAGCATGTTTTAATTTCTGTTGGATATATATTTTGTAATAGAAGTTCTGGGTCATTTGGTAACTGTGTTTAGCATTCTGAAAAACTACCAAATTATTTTTCAAAGGAGCTACACCATGTCACATGCTCAGCAGCAGTTTCTTCCTGTCTTCATCAACTCTTGTTATTGTCTGTCTTTTTTATTCTAGCCATTTTAGTGTGTGAACTAAGTGTGGGTTTTCAATTTCCTAGTGATTTCTGATATTAAGCATCTTTTCCTGTCCCTATTGATTCTTTGTTTATATTTGAAGAAAATTTCCATTCACATTTTTGCCGATTTGTTTTTTTTTTATTGTTAACCTGTGAAAGTTCTTTTGTTTCTGCATACAAATCCCTCATGAGATAGGTAATTGACAAATATTTTCTCCTGTTCTGTGGGTTGTCTTTTCACTTTAATTTTTGTTTCTCCCTCTGGAAAATTTTGCTCAAAAGAATTCACTTTCTTGATAATATTTAAAGAACCAAAGTTTTTAATTTTGTTCTAGTCCAATTTATCTGTTTTTTGTATTATATATATATATATATATATATATATATATATATATAAGGAGTCTTTGCCTCACTTAAGAGTTATTCCTAATTTTTGTTTTAAGAATTTTATGGTGTTAGCTCTGTGACTATATTTGGGATTCCCAAGACGATCCCCCAGTTTTGATGATTCACTGGGAAGATGCCCAACATCTTTAAAATCATGGCCACCTTGGTGGCTCAGGCACTAAACTGGCAGCTGAGGTGTGAAACACATACAGTCCAAGGACCGGGGTTCAAGACCTGGGGTGTGGGAGCAAATCAACCAAAACGAAATATATGAAAGTGAAAAAAAAGAATCTTAGGAAGTCAAATTCAGGCATGGATCTCCTTATGCAGATGATGATCGTGGTAGGAAAGGACACAGGTATAAAGGTAAACTATACCATAATCCTGAAGGGCTAGAATCACTAATTGTGGCCTTGAGGGATCAATTCACAGAATTGATAATTAGCATTTTTGGTCCATGTTCTCACTTTCTCTGTGGACTTCCTAATATGAACAGATGAAGGGGGAAAAGTTCATGCATTTCTAAACCTCTGATCCCTTCCTTTTTCCAGGAGGTGGTCATCTGTAGAATTTACCAATTTCAGATATTATAAAATACAATGCTTATATAAATATCTGACTTTTTGCCATTTGAAAATATCAACCTTTATATATAATATAGTAAATTCACCACTATTTCAGCTTTACATTCACTATACAATTAGTTGCCTTTACTCCAAGTGCCCCAGCTCCATTCTCTTCCTGTAACCACTCATTTGCTTTTGTTTGACTATTTTTATTTGATGAATTCATTTGAAGTCCATTTTTATTTAATTTAGTTCATTTGTTTGCTTGATATTACTATATACCACATATTATTGATATCATTTGATGTCTGTCTTTCTCTTTCTGGCTTATCTCAATAAACATACTTCCCTCCAGGTCCATCTATGTTGCTGTAAATGGCAAGATTTCATCTTTTTGATGACCAAATAGTACATTACATGTGTATACCACAATTTCTTTTTCCACTCATCTGTCAATGGGCGTTTTGATTGTTTTCAGCTCTTGGCTATTGTAAATAATGCTTCAATGAAATGGGGTGCATATATTTTTACAAGTTAGTGTTGTGTTTTTAGAATAAATACCCAGTAGAGGAATAACTGGATCATATGAGATTTCCATTCTCAATTTTTTGAAGAATCTCCTTACTGCTTTCTGTAACGATTTTACCATTTTACACTCCCACCAGCAGTGTACAAGAGTTCCCTTCTCTCCAAATCCTTTCCAGCATTTGTTGTTTCCATGCTTTTGGACAGTAGTCATTCTGTCTCTCACAGGTGTGAGGTGATATCTCATTATTGTTTTGATTTGCATTTCCACAAGGAAAAGAGAGGTAAAATATCTTTTTATGTGCCTGTTGGTCATCTGTCTTCTTTAGAGAAGTGTCCGTTAAGATCCTCTACCCATTTTAAATTGGATTTTTTTCATTGTTGAATTTTATGAGTTCTTTATGTATTTTAGATATTAGCCCCTTGTCAGATGTATGATGATCAAATTTCTTCTCCCATTAAGTAGTATGTTTTTTTGTTTTGATGAGAGTTTCTTTTGCTGTGCAGAAACTTTTGAGTTTGATGTAATCTCATTTGTTTATTTTGGATTTTATTTCCCTTGATATTGTAGTAAAATTTCCAAAAATAACTTATAGGTAAATGTCCGATAGTGTTTTGCCTATATTTTCTTTTTAAAGGAGAGGTGCATGTAGGAATGAAGGCAAGCAGAGGCAGATAGGAAGGAAGAGAGAAGAGAAAGAAGCACTTGATTTTGTTTAGTTGTCATCTTGTTTGTTCTCCCAAGATGAGAACCTGAGTCTTTGGGATGTATGTGGATTGTGTCGCCACCAGAGCACGCCTTGCCTGTTTTCTTCTATATATTTTTAATGGTTTCTGGCCTTACATCTAAGTCTTTAATCTGTTTTGAGTTAATTTTTGTGTATGGTGTTAGGTAGTGATTTTTTATAGTTTTCAGAGTATATGTTAAATTTATTCCTAAGAATTTTATTGCTTTTTATGCTTTTGATGCTATTTTATATGGAATTATTTCCCTTATTTTCACAATTTTTATTGCTTCATTTTTATATGTTCATTTCATATTATGGAACTAAACAAATTTATTAGTTCCAATTATTTTTCAGTGAATTCCTTGTATACAAGATCACATCACCTGCAAATAGAGATAGCTTTTCTTCTTTCTACTCTGTGGGTCTTTTATTTCTTTTCTTTCTTAATAGCACAGACTAAAACCTCCAGTACAATGCTGAATAGAAGTAGGGAGTGTGAACATCCTTGTCTTGTTCTAATCCTTGGAGGGAAAACATTCAGTATTCAGCCATTCATTATGTCAGCTTGTGGTTTGTGGTTTTTTCTGTAGATGTTCTTTGTTAGATTATGGAAGTTCCTCACTATTCCTAGTTTGTTGAGTGTTTTTATCATAAAGGGATGTTAGATTCTATTAGGACAGTGTGATTGATTATACTTTAGTCTGCTGATATAATATATTACATAAATTGATGTCCAGATATTAAAACAAGCTTGAATTTCTGGTGTAAACCCAACTTCATCATAGTGAATAGTCCTTTTTATATGCTGCTTAATTTGGTTTGCTAGGTATTTTGTTGAGAATTTTGCATTTATATTCATAAAGGATATTGATCTGTAATTCTTTGCAATATCTTTGTCTGATTTTAGTAGAAGGATATTACTGGTCTCAGAATGAGTATGTGGAAGTTCCTTCCTCTTTTTTGTAGAAGAGTTTGTGAAGAACTTATTTTTTAAATGTTTGGTAGAATTAACCAGTGAAGCTATTGTGCTTTTCTTTGTGGTAAGTTTTGTAATTACTAATTTGATCTCTTTGCTATAGATCTACTTTGATTTTCTCTTTCTTCTTGAGTCAGTTTAGTTTATATATTTTTAGGAATTTTTCCATTCATCTAAGTTATGTAATCTATAAACATGACTGCTGATGGTATGTCCTTATAGTCCTTTTTATTTCTATAAGGTTAGAAGTGATTTCCCCTCTTTCTATCCTGATTTTAATATATTGAGTCCTTTTTTCTTGGTCTGGCTAGCTAAAGTTTTGTTCATTTTGTTGATATTTATTTTCAAAGACACAAATTACTGATTTTCTCTGTTATTATTTCCTCTATTTCTCTCTGCCATCATATTTTTTCCCTCTTGCTTTTGGCTTAGTATGCTCTTTTTTAATTGTATTAAGATAGAAGATTTGTTATTGTTTTGAGGTCTTCCTTTGTATAAATGCTTTTTAAATACCAGCAGTTATAATGTAAAATATTCTTTAAATACTGTTTTAGCTGAATCTCGTTTTTTCTAATTGTTATTTTTTCATTCATCTTGGAGTGTTTTCTAATTTTTCCTTGTGATTTCTTCCTTAACCTTAACACAGGAGTATGTTATCTAATTTTCACATATTTGTGAATTTTCCAGATTTCCTTATTTTCCTAAGTTAATTTTATTGTCATCAGAGAAAATGCTTTGGATCATTTCAGTTATTTTAAATTTATTGAAGTTTGTGTCATGGCCCATGAGAGCAACAAATTTACCCATAGATTTAGCTAGGAATTTAACAGAGAAAACCAGTGAAAGAAACATCAAAGAACCTCCCCATGTCATCAATATTTTATGGCTCTTCTTTCTAAAAGGACTTATCAATTTATATTGTTGCTAGCTACCCATAAATCTAGTAACTTCAGTGTATCCTCTTTATCTTGGGTGTTGCACTTATGTGGTTTATAATTCTGCAATGTTTATTATTCATTGTGTTATACTTCATCAGAAATAACTAGATTTATGTTGTATTCTCACCTTTACTCCCAAGTCACCTGGAACCTCTGTGACATCTAGTGGGTCCTTTCTTAGTACATATGGTCAACAGACATCTAAAGATAATCGTCAAGGTCAATGGCAACGCCGAAGAAGGCTGGATGGAGCACTGAACAGAGTCCCTGTTGGATTTTATCAAAAAGTATGGAAAATTTTACAAAAGGTAAGCATCACAAATTGTAGATGCCTCTTTGTTTTCCCCCTTGAAATCCATAGTCTCCTTGGCTGAAATATGGTGACATCACTGTAATTATATAAAAAGTCATAAGCTTGTATGGATAAAACCTAGACAAAACATAAAAATGAAGCCATTGATTTATTTTACATTTTATTGATAATATAGTCTCCTGGTTTCATTGCTGTGGTGGTGGTTATAAATTAGATTTTAATAATCACTTCTCTTCTTTTGGCTATAGTTGAACATCATGAGACATTTGCTTGTAGTCAAAGGTATTTGGTGAAAGAGCTCACTTTCTTTGTAGCTAATGTGGAGTGTAAATGTTGTTTGCAACAATGTGCTGTTAATAACCAAATGTTGTTATAGTAAAATAGCTGCAGTATCCAGGGAGTTTGTATTAGAACTCTTATCACTTAGTGAAGTAAGTCAGATGGAGAAAGCACCATATGATTTTACTCAAATGGTATATAAAGAAATAAGTGAGCTAAATAAAACAAAAAAAAACCTTTTATACTATATGGCCAAATTAGTGATTACCAGAAGGAAAGTGAGAATGAGGGAGGTGGGTAAATCAGGTAAAAGGTGTAAGTCATATGGTGAAGGATAGAATTGAACTTTTAATGGTGAAATTAACATGGTGTATGTAGACACTGATTTATAATGATGCACATTTAAAATGTATATAATACTATAATGCAGTGTTACTTCAATAAACAATAAAATAAAATGAAAACAAAAGGATGTTGCCAAAGGGCTTAGGCCAAAATAATTAATATTACTTGAAAGTAAAGTAGCTCTTACCTATATTTTTTCTTAGATGGAATCACCAAATAAATGCATCCTAGTGATGCTAATAGTACAAACACTCTCTTGATGAGAGCAGTATATCTTTTTTTAAATGACAGGTTAAGGCAGGAATGAAGGCAAACAGGCAGGCAAACAGGAAGAAAGAGGAGGAAGAAGTATGATCTATTTTATTGTAATTTGCTTGCTCACATTGGCTGCTACCCTCGCCCCCAACTAAGCCCCAGGATGTGAACCCAGTCTCCAATATGTACACAGACTGCATTCTGCCAGAAGTAGCGGACCCAGCCACCACCCCCTCAGGATACATTGTGAGCAGTGTATCTTTTTATTTCAAAGGCCTAGTTTGCCAAAGACATTTAAGGCCATATGACACCATTACAATTGTGACAAGATTTAGAAAGTCAAAAGGCCACTGTACTCATTCATATAGTCCCTTTGGTGCCACTTTTTACTTAATTGCCTTTGACAAGGACATGAAGACTTCTTCATCGGGGACTTCAAACCCTTTAGTGATGTCCATCCCCGCCCCCCTTATCCCACTGATATTCCTCCAGCAGCAGAATTAGGTGATCTTTTGGAAAGATGAAGGTTGATTCCTCAGACTATCAGCAATGGTGATCTTCCTTTCAAAGAGTTCCTTGATCATGCTTTCCTTCCATCTAACTTCTATAGCACAGTGGTGTCAGATACTATCTCTCCAGTCATGCTTGTGTTATAGCAATTCAATTTCACAGACAAGGAGCAGATACCATGTAAGTTATCCATTTTTGTCATCAAATTTAATCTTGAGTTGTCTTCTTAAATGCACCTTATATATGCACCTATAATGCAGGACCAAAATGTGTTATAATAAAGGTGTAAAACCACAAGTTGTGAGACTACGAAAGAAGAAACATTTAAACGTGACTGGGGAGATTGGGTATTTTTGTAGCAGAATCAAAAACCTGGACTTGGGATCCTAATATAAGAGAAAAGCCAAGTGTCTTTTTTTTTTCATTCCCTTCTGTTCAGAAAATGAATGTGACATAATCATTTTTCACATATATTTTTGAAGGCTGTTCTCTGTATTGTTATTTGGCATGTGGAATATAGGGTGACATCATCTGGTAGTCAGTAAACCTATTGTTATCTTTGTGATTTTATATATAATATTTGATTTATTTAAAACCTCAAGTAGCAAGTCATTAATTCACATTGATTTCTAATAATTGAGTTGATAGTGAAAAGGAAGATAAAGTATTATTCATCCATATAATGTTTCTTGAACATCTGCTGGTCTACTACTAATGTCCTAGGTGCATCTACAGAAATACAACAGAGAACAAAACAGGCAATAATCTCTATCCTTATGAACCTACATTCTGCTAGAGAAAGACAACCAATAAATAGTAAACATAATAAACTATTAAATTATACAGAATATTAAAAGATGACAAGTAGTATAGAAAAAGTAGATCAGAGTAAGGGACTCAGAAGTGCTGCTTGGGAGATGCTTAACTAGAAAATGTAATAACTATGCATGTCTAGTTGAGTTTTTTTTCTTGAGTCTAAAAATCTTTCTAAAGGTCTATTTGTGATGGCTCTGGGACCTAGAATAGCATCCTTCCAGGGAGTCCCTGGACATTTGGGGCTAATCTATCCTAGAATGTAGACCTTTCCTACTCCTATTATTCTCCTAAACAGAGGATGAACCTTGGATCTCCTATAGTCCAGCCTTGCTTCTTGCCATATTGGAATTGCAACCCCATGGCAAGGACACTTGGACTGCAGGGCCTTTCATTGACCTGTGATTACTTAGCATTTACCCTATAACACACTTAGAAATACTGAGTGTCTCCTTACAGCATCCCAGTTGTCAACATATCTTTGATGACAACATTTTTTGCTGTTTTGCAGTGTCATGGCCTCTCTGTAGAAGGTTTTGTTCTTCCTTCTTCAACCACTAGAGAGGTAAGATTTCATGTCTTTCACATTTATGATTGAAGATTATCTGGCTAAAGTATTTCAGTGGTCACTTTTCAGAATAACAGACCCAAGCTTTTGGCGGTTATTTACATTTATTTTAAAGTGATTTTTCATTTTTATAGTGGCAGAATAAAAACAGCATAAAATTTACCATATTTAACTATTTTAAGTCTAAAAGTTCAGTAGACTTCCATATGTTTATATTATTTTGCAGATCTCCAGAACTCTTTTCATTTTACAAAACTGAAACTCCATACACATTTAACAAGCTCCCCATTGGCTATCCTCTCAGCCCTTGACAGCCACCAGTTCTTTTTGTCTCTATGAATTTGACCACTCTAGACATCTGAGATAAGTGGAATTATACAGTATTTTTCCATGACTGGCTTATTTCATTTAGCATAATGTCCTCAGTGTTCATCCATGTGTCAGAACTTTCTTCCTTCTTTTTTTTAATACTTAAAATGATATCTACCATCTTAACAAACTTTAAGTGTACAGTACACTTTTAAGATAATGACTTTAGACATGAAACAGACCTGTTTTTATAAATCAACTAAACATAAATGCATTTGAAGAAAGAATAGTGTTTAAAAATAGAACAGGAATATTCAAGATTAATTATGAATTATAATAAACACATAAGGACAGCTTCATTTTTTAAATGATAGATTAGGGTAAACTGTTTTATGTGCATGTTGCCAGAGTTAGTAAAGATGGGATAGAAATATAATGAATGACTTCTCATGTCCCCATCCTTCTCATCCCCACCTTTCTCTTAGTAGGATATTTATAGACCTTTAAATCATAAACCTGCAGCCCTTAGCTCTAACTATATGTCAGAGTAATCTACGATTCTATCTCCAATTTAGTGCATTAGAATCTCCAAGGATGGGGCCTGATCATCTGTACTTTTTTGAAAACAAAATCCTAGAATAATTGTGATGTATAACCATGATTGTAAAATACTACTATGAACTACATAGATTATTGAGTGCTTTTGTGTTTTTCTTTTTGCCCAATCACATAAAAATTTTAGTAGCTTTTATAGAAAGTCAGTAAAGAAGCTAGAATTAGAAACCTAGGAATAATAAGATTAGACAGTAGAAAATTCTCAAAAATACTGCAGTTGCAGATAATGACAGGAGCGGCATATCAGAGAACTAATGCTGTCCTTTAAGGTTTCACTCTTGTCTACAAGGCTTTTTTCTAATGCAGAATACTGTGTCCCCGCTTTGTGTCTCTTCTCTGCCTTTTAAGCAAGATTGAAATGTTAGTAAAATGAATAATAACACATACCTGAATGGTATCTGTAAGAGTCTTCAAAGCACTTTCACACATTCTTTAATTTGATCTTTAACACAACTATGTAAGATAGCTAAGGGATTATAATTCCTGATTACAGCTAAAAAAACAAATTTAGCACAGTGAATTATCCAAGGTCATAGAACTTGTAACTGACAAAGACAGAACTTGAATGCAGGTTTTCAGACTCCAAATTTATATTTCTGTCCCAAAGTAGAAACTCAATATAATTTTATAAAAATTATTTCTCAGTTCCCTTCACTGTCAAATAATTTTGTATTTTTTCAGTCACGCCCATTTTAATCTAACAGTATATAAATATTTTACATAATTCTTATATATAAAATTTTAAGTTCTACTTAGATTTTTCCTTTACCCATGTCATCATATTTATTCTTTTAAATGACTAAAAACATGCTAAGTTGCTATACCATGAAATAACATAATTTATGCAAACATTTCCATGTTTAGGTTACTTCAGGTTTTACACTCATGACTAGTGCTACTATGGACACTTTCTTTTTTACTTCTCTTGAGTTATTTTCTTACGGTGAACTCCCAGAAATAGGAGTATGGGTTAGAGGGCACTGACATTTCTATGACTCGTTATGTATGCACTGCCAAATTCCCTTCCAAAAAGATTGAGCCAACTTCCTCACTCAGTTACTTTAAAGGGGACTTGAGCAGAGCTCTTGGGCATGGTGTTTTTGCTCCCTTCTAAAATAGGAAATTGATGCTTCCTGGACTGTTAGGTAATGACTTTCCTTTTCTCACTCACAGATGACCCCAGGCGAGATTAAATTCTCTGTTCACGTAGAGTCTGTCCTGAATCGTGTACCTCAACCAGAGTACCGCCAGCTTCTGGTTGAAGCTATCCTTGTCCTTACCATGTTGGCTGACATTGAAATTCACAGTATTGGAAGCATCATTGCTGTGGAAAAAATAGTGCATATTGCCAATGACTTGTTCCTTCAAGAACAGGTAGGTACACCTAATGTTTTCTCAAAGGGGAATGCTGGATACTATCCAGACTGCACTGAGAGCTCTTCATGAAGCCAAGGTCACTTTCTTGTGTCCTCTTCCTCACAGATCTTTTCTGAGCAACTTTTGTAGTGACTCTGAGCTCTGTTTGCAGAAGCAGGTTGCCAGACTACCTCTGTCTGTCACCACATATTGTGTGGTTGTGTTAGATGGTGAAGTTATCTGGAACTCAGGAGACATTCATGCCTTTCATCATATTTCCAACTTCTTAACCATACTACTTTCTGTAGCCATAAGGACTTAATATGAGACTTTGGGTATCCTATCCTGGACCACTAAAGGAAAAGAAAAGATTTAGTTTTGGTTTGCTTTTGCTTTTTCTTTTTCCTACTTACCTACACTACTTACCTACTGAAGTAAAACTTTTAATTCTACATTTTCTCATTTTATTTGTAAATCTTCTTCTTAGAAATTAATCACATTTTTAAAATACGAACTATTTATCAGAATCTTTCCAGGCATTTCCTAGATTAAAAGTAGAAACCCATAAGGTAAAGAATATGCACTGTTGGTAAGTAGTAAAATCTCCAAAACATACAGTAGTTGTTTCATTCTATTAGACATTGCGAGGCAAGGCAAGAGAAACTTTTTGTGTCCTGGATTTTCTAAAACAGTCTTAATTTTAAATATTCTAAATGACTGCTAGTCTGTGTATCAGAAAATGTTATCATTTTCAGGTATAGATTCTAACTTGGAAAGCTTATGGTCCATTTGAATTCAGTTAACTTAAAAAATAATGATTGAATACAAGATAAAATAAAACACATTGAGATCAGAAGTCCTAGAAGGATTGAGAGCACAGTCCCTCTAGGTGATTTGTAAGTATTCACATTCAACTCTTACCAAGCCCAACTCATTTAATTAGCTATCACATTTAACTTTCCAAAATTCATTGTATTGGAAAAATTCTAAACAATTAATACTTTAAAAATAATTTCATATGATTTGGGGCTCCAGTGGAAAATGAATGTATATAAAATCACCTTCACCATTTTCTGAATAACCCTGATCCCTTCCTGGACATACAGCCTAGGATTCAACTAGTTGGTTGGTGATGGGGAGGAGGTCTGAGTTATCTTCATCAGGACTTTAATTACTAGAAATAGTAATTTTTCCTTTCCCCTGTGTTCTCCCATCCTTAAAAATCAAACAGAAAACCCTTGGCGCAGATGATATCATGTTGGCAAAGGATCCTGCATCTGGCATCTGTACTCTGCTGTATGACAGTGCACCCAGTGGCAGGTTTGGCACCATGACCTACCTCTCCAAGGCTGCTGCCACCTATGTGCAGGAGTTCCTGCCCCACAGCATCTGTGCTATGCAGTGAGGCCTTTGGGCCCTGGCTACTGGAAGTCTTTTGACAGCTGGTCCCTGCCTCCGTTTATTGTGCATGGAACTGAAATATGATTACCTGATCACTCCCACCCTGGCCTCCTACCCCATCCCTCCCATGAAGAGCAAACTTTTCTGATAACTAACTGCTTTAGAAGAAGTCAACCCATGCTTGGAGACCTGTGCTCACCCAGATACTTCATTGTGGGCCTTAATGCTTTCATGGTTTGTTTTTTTTTAAAGTTTGCATGTGTTTTTATTCTCTAGATCTGTTACCAGCTTAGTTTTCTAACTCCTATCTGGGGAGTAGGTATTAATAATAACTTACTCCTAAATTTTGTTTGTTTTCTTATGATGTAACTTCATTGTGTGGAAAGAGTTGTGGATGTTTTGGAAAATTATTTTAAGTGAGTAAACTCAAATTTGTTGGATTTTATGCTGCTATAAATTGGAAATGTCTATTCTAAGTGCCTTTTCTTGGAAAAAGAGAGTACTACATCATGGTTTCCTTTTTTTACTCACATGTTGCCTCCCACTGAGTGATAAACTCCTTTCTCTATAGAATTATTGTCTCTTCTTTTGCTTTCTCTGTATCTGTACTCAGATTTACTACTCTACCTTTTATGAAATATAAAAAATGCAAATGTACTATACATGTTTAAGATTCTGTATTAACATTTCATATTTTGTGAAGAATGTATTCAGAAATGTATTTGCAGCAGAAAAATGTGGAATAATCCAGAGAAATGGAGCCAGGAACCCAATTCCTGAGAGGAAGGTAGAAGAGAAGATGCCTAGGTGGTGTGTTACACCTAGAGAGCAGAGAGGGAATCAGAGGTGGGTCAGTGTCCTGAGGAGATCTTTGTGCATCTAATCCTTACATCTGAAGAGCCAGCCAGCAGCAACAATTGACACCCCTGCCTTTTGACAAGGAGCCATCCAGAAGTCCAGTCTATAGCTGCTCTACTAAGCACTCCTTCCTTGTGCTCACCCAGTCTCTGTCTCACACACCTACTCATTTGCTACAACATACTGTCCCCTCCCTTAGACCCATGCCCTCCCATCTGTTCTTAAACTTTCTCACTTACATTTTCTCTTCCTGATTCTAGTATTTTATATCTATGTATTTCTTGGTATCTATGTAAAGCCTTGCATTTGTGTTTGTTTCTAAGCAGACATGAACATAAATGCTTTCAATGTGTCTATGTATCTATCTGCATCTGCATTTGACAGACTGAGTTAGTATATAAATATGAGTATTGTGCATGGGAGGCAGGTTGTGACTGTGTTCTCAGGCTGACACCCAAAGGGTAGTGGAGGAATTCAGTCCTCTTCCCTGGCCCTGTATTTAGGTAGCCTAGGAATTTGAAGAATATTTCTCCTAACTTTCTGTCTTAGTCAGTTTGGGCTGCTATAAGAGAGGTGTTCATAGACAGGGTGAATTCAATAACATTTATTTATCACAGTTCTGGAGGCAAGGACCAAGATCAACGTACCAGCAGATTCATTGTGTGGTAAAGGTCAGCTTCTTGGCTTGCAGACAGTGCCTTATTGCTGTGTGAGAACTCTGGTGATTTCCTCCTCTTATAAGAGGACACTAATCTATCATGGAGGCACCACCCTCATGACTTCATCAAATCCTAATCATTTCCAAGGGCACTGCCTCCAAATACCATCACATTGCAGATTAGGATTTCAATATATGAGTTTTAGAGCAGCACAAATATTGTCATAAAAGGCCAAAGCACTTTTTCTTCTCCTGATTTATGTGTAAGGATTCTACTCAACTTCCCTGTTTGCACTTCTGTAATTCCTACTTCAATCCCCTCCTTTCCCTCAAATTTGTTTAGTTTTTCTACAAGAATGGGAATGGGGCACTCTATGCAGTTCTTACAGAAACAGCGACAATCTCATGAAGACACATGACTAAGTGAACCTAGTAGAGTCAGAGAAAGCAAACAGGAACATGGCCAACCTTTTCAGTGCCTCTTTTAGAGCATATGGAAACACCCAGTAACTTTCTGAATATATGATTTTCTAGTCACTTATAAACAAAAGTTGCAGCCTGTTCTGAAGCTGTCTTTTCACTGGCTGCAGGGTACCCCAACCACCGATATACACCTGGAATGGCTCACGTAAAGGCCAACACTCCCTCCCACAATAATAGGCCTGAACTGACACTAATGGCTGCATTTCTCTAGGTTCGCTGAATTGGCTATCACTATGCTCCCTATAGAGTGCAATTTTTAAAGCAACTTCTTAGAAAATTAGATGTGCGTTTTGTTTATTTTAACCAGGTGATACTAAAAGATACATTGAACTTTTTTTAAGCACTTGGGTTTTGAAAGTAGATTGGAGAATTTGAATTTCCAATTAAATCTTGCCTGATGCCAATATGCAAAATATATGTGTTTTTATGATTGGAGTTTATTTCACAACTGTTTTATGTATTCTAATTATACAGCACAGTCAAAGCTCATTAATAGGGACAAAGTAGAATAATATTAATTATAATTATAAATGTATAATATATATATAAAGAAATGTAGTTTTATCTTTCAAAGACAAAATTGGTCAAACCAGGCTCACTAAATTCAAACGGGCTTATTGATGTCTGAAAGGAACCTGTTCTGATGAATGAATTAGTCTGAATTAGTCTGTTACTGAGCATTAAAATTGTGTGCAAATGATGCTTCCACACTACTGCAGGGTACTTGAAAGTTTTCCTAAGTATTCGAAATAGTCAACAGAATCTTGTTTATATTATTCATGGCCTTTTATATAACAAAAAAGAGATTATTCACCAAGGATGAGCAGTATCTCTAGAATCCCATCCAGGTTAATTAGTTTTTATTACATTCTGTGACTTTTATGAAGCTACTTGGGGCAAAAGTTGTTCTTAGCCACAGTTCATAAAACTTCTATCATCCCTTTTTGCACTTCCCAAATGCCTACTACCTGTGCTATGCAGTGGAGATAAATACAGTATGTTTCACATTTAGTCTTCATTTCCTGTTAAATTTGAGTGACCTCAGGTCTTGCCTAGGACAATCCACACTTATGTCTGTTGTCCTTGCATAATTATTAACAGCACTCTCTGTAACTCTCAGCATGTCCCAGTTTCAATGATATGGTCACCCTATATTTAGCAGAAATCTGATTTCCTTTAAGGGTAGACCTAAAAGCCAAGGACCTGTTCTCAAACTACTAGTGGTGTAGGGGTGGCGGTAACAGTATATACTCTGGGGAACTTTCAAAAAAAATAAGGAATATTTGGCATAATAGTTCTCTTTTTTTAGAGAGAGAGGAAGAGACAGGAGGAAGAAGCACTTTAAAGATGGAAGAGGAGGAGGAAGCACTTTTTAAAATTTATTTTAGATGTCCATCTCAGCTCCAGGTCATGAACCCGTGGGCTTTACATGGGCCACACCCCAGCCACTGGCTTAGCACCTGAACCACCAGGGCATACTTGGTACAATAGTTCTTAAAACAAATAATAAGCAATATCTGAGTTTCTACCAAATGCTAGACACTATTATCTAGAATCTTAAAAATGAGGGAACTGAGGCACTGAGCATTTAAGCAAATTATCCAAGATCCAACAGCTGTAAATTGTAGAGCTGAGCTGAAATTTGAACCCAAGCAGTGTGACTCTAAAATGGACATTCTCCACAATGATGCTGTCCAGGAAAAACACATTAGGAAGCAGTCCTTGGTATAGTTGGGTCAATATGTTCAGTACAGTTGAGGCAGCAGTAGGAGAGTTTGAATTGCACAAATAAGATGACCAAAAGGGCCTTTTAAATGTGTTTGCTTTTCCCCTTTGCCTGCTGCTGCCTTTCTCTCCCTGTTAAGGCCAGGGAAATTGCTGAAAGAAGTGATACAACCCAGCCAGACCTTTCTGGTTCCAAAACTACCTTTAGCAGTAATGTGTGAGGAAAGTGAGGAAAGGAACTTGCCCAGGGTCATCACACCAGTAAACTTTGGAATCACTGATCAACCTACTTCCTCTGACCTCAGATCCTCTGACTGAAAATCCAATGCTCTGGAAAGAGTCTTCTTCACAACCTAAGGGCCATATCCATATAAAGCCTGTGGAAAATAGAGGTTAGCCACCTATGGCGTGGTTTGTGCTCCCTTACTCATAAGTAAGAGTTCAGCCTCCTTGTGAGATTTAAGACAAGAGCATGCTGCCAATTGCAGAGCATCATGCAACAATTTATCTTTCTCCATAGTTGAATCATCTTGCTACATTGTGCGCGAAACAAGGAAACTGTTTCCAGCTTAGAAGCAATCGCCTGTGTTGCAATGTTGAGCTACCTGTTGCCTAGATCTGAAACACAGGGAACAATCCATTTTCATGTTGTCCTATTAGAGTCCAGATTTTAGCATGTCAGCAAGCTAGTTTGTATCCTGCCCTCTTCTTCTACTGCCTGTCTATGAAGGCCCCAGACAGGTCCCATTTCCCTGTTAACACCAGCCTGTCAAAATCTCACCTTGCAGTCAACTCAGAGCCCCCAAAGACTTCCCCTGTATCTATAAACATGCATTTCTCTCTTATCCTTAGTATCATTTCTGGGCAGGCTGATATCCCAACTCCTTTCTTTCACAGTCAGATTTCTTCGAAGAGGAAGCTACATTGGCTTCACTCATTAGTCTTCTTGCTATCTGGCTTTCTCTCTTACCTGAAGGTTTTTTCATAGAGTACCAGTAAGCTTCTAATGGCAAAAGAGTCTTTGACCCTTTTGCAATGTATGGCAATGATTATCTCTGCCTCCCTTCTTGTAACGTTGTTTCTTGATTTCTGTGAAACTGTACTCGTTCTCAGCCAGCAAGTCCTTGTTTGCCACCTCTTGGACACCTTTTTCTCTCCTCTTAACCCCCACAAACAGGCATTTCCAAAAATGGGTCTACTTGCCAGTTCAAAGATTCTCACCATGGTGTGGGTAGATTTAAAATGTGACGTGATCTCATTTACTGTTCTGTTGAAGATCACTCTGGAAGCTGCAGAAATAATGGAGACCAATAAGATATTACAGAAAGTCCAGGTGAGAGCTAACAGTGGCAGGACCGCTGTGGTGGCAGTGCAGAGGGGGAAAACAGGTGTACTTAAGACATGTCTTAGATGTGAAACCAATGGAAATTGCTGATATATTGAATTTAGGACTGAGGGATAAGGAGAGAATACTAATAACTCCCACATTTTTGGCTTTGGCACTGGAGAGGTGTTGGTGTCTTTACTGAGCTTTGAAAGATGAGGGAGGGGCAGAAAGGACTTGGCTGGGGAAATCATGAGTTTGGTTTGAAAATGTTAGATAGGACTATTACATACATCCAAGTGGAGAAAGCCACGTTTCCTGGGCTATCTCAGTCACTCTTGTGGCCTTAGCTATCGCTTCTTTTTGTGGGGAAAAAATGAGTCAAGCACCTCAGTACTTTTAGCATTTCTAAAATCAGACTCCTGTTCATTCTGCACTGCCCTATGAGTTCTTCCTCCTCACCTCCTTCTCCCTTATGCTACTAGCCTTCTCTCCACTCAGACTTTTAAGAGTTTTCAGTGACTTTATTCCCTCCCCCTCTCTCACACCAATATCCAGGTAGTAATAAAACCCTATGAAGCCTACCCAATACCTTGTTTCTCCTGCTCTTCCCCGTGCCCCCACCCTAGTTTCTTACCTGGCTAATTGTTCCTACACTCCGCTGCTGTAGAAATGTTTGTTAAAGATTTTCCTTTAAGTGTCTCCACATTTTGAAGCCTATTCTCTTTAGCCTGGGATTTTAAATCATTATGACCTAGCTCCTTCAGCTAAGCTAGACTAAAAGTGTTCCTTTTTGTTTTTGCTCACGCTGTTGATTTTAGTTAGCATGCCCTCCCCTAACCCTATCTTCACCAAGAAAGATCCTGTCCATCTACTAAGAACCTTTTGAATGCCACCAAATAAGAATCCTACTTGCCATTTGTTAAGTACTTAATGCTTACTTATTTAGTAATCTAAGCATCCTAAATTCATTGTCTGACTGCAGTGCATATGATGTGGTTGTCTTATCTTCTCTATAAGAATGCAAATTCCACAAGCATAGAGATCACATTGTAATTCATCTTAAAGAGTGGATCCTCAGCTGTTCTGTACACTTTTGTATGATGTCAGATGAATGCTTGATGAATGACTGAATGAATGCAGATCTTTGAACTAGTTACTATGGGAAGATATAAGAGACGCATAAGAGCTTACATTCTGGTTAAAGAATAGATCACAAAAAAATTCCAGAATAGCTGTATTGAGGGGGTGCTTAATGGAGGTTTGAACGAAGATAGGTTTGACACAAAGTCATCCAAGAGGAATCAATTTGATATCATAAAAGGAATGTTAAAAGGCTTCAGTGTTCAGCAAATATGGTTTTAAATTCCTGATTTTCTTCCTGTTAAGTGTGTGACTTTGACTAGTTATTTTCTCTCCCTAAGTTGCATCTGTAAGTGGGCCTATTACACCATCCTTCATTGTTGCAAGGAAGAAATGTGATAATATATCCAAGCGCATATAGCAGTGCTCTAAACAAATCTTCAAAGAGTAAAAAGTAAGCTATATTTTAGAGAAAGTAAGAATATTAGATTGTGTGAGTGGCGTTAATAGGTCGATTCAGAATATGAAAGTTGGGGCTTGGATGGTAGCCTCCTCACCTCAGATTAAGGGCCCCGCCCAGAAACCAGGAAAAACGGATAGCAATTCTGATACTGCTTCAGGATATTCTTTAATGTGGACTCTAAACCTAAAATATTTTCCTAACCTAACCCATGTATGATTGTAGAAGCAAAGGGAGGGGAGGAAGAGGAGCTGCAGTTTCCAAACAGAGCTGACAGTATCTGCCTACACCCTTATTCTACATTCATTCTCAAGGTGTAATTTGACATCCGTTGATTGAAATCTACCAAGCACTTTCTAGACTATGAGCCAGTCTCTTAGGAAAGTGCCACCAGCTTTGCCAGAGTAAATTATTGAGATTATGAACTTTTAAATAGACATGGAAATACGCCCTGGTGGAGTAACGGTTAGGTCCACTGTCTCCTACCAAGTGCAGTCCTTGTACATCCCAAGGACCGCGATTCCTTTCCTGGGGTCTGACGGGAACAACCAAGATGATCAACTATAAAGATAAAGAGTGTTTATTCCTCTCTCTTCCTGCCTGCTTTGCCTGCTCACCTTCATTCTTGTCTGCACCTTTCCTTTAAAATAAATAAATAAATGGATAGTTAATGGTGAAAAGCAGTAAGCTAAAGTTGCAGGATTTACACACACATAGAATTTACTGTGTAGACTTTTCAAACCGTTTATACCATCAATTGATCCTCGACCCAAAAAGCCCGGCTGATGTAACTGGGTGATGGGGGCGTTCTTGATAGCTACATTGTATCTATCTTTAAATATTCATACAGGTGTTTGTAGATTGAAACAATTCTTAGAGTTGAGGCTGTTAAAAAAAAACTAAAACTCAAATTCGTGGCTATTTTAGTAATTAGTCCCAGCGCTTCCGCTATTCAAAATCCTCGAAAAACTACATCTCCCAGCATGCTCTGAAGCTGAGCTGACCTCATTTCAAATGGCCCCGTAGGGCAACAAGAATGGTTAGTTTTGACAGTGCACATTTGTGCTATAAAAAAAAAAATCGATCCTAATTGACAGATATTAGGTTTTTGATATCTGGCGACCTCCCGTTTTTGAACCCTGGTCTAAATCAAGGGATTCTGGTCTGGGAAGACCCCTGAGTTCCTTCAGTCGGCTAGGAAACTGGGACAGCATTTCTGGCAATCTCGAGAATAGGAGGGAATGTTGACCAGGGAGCACCTCTGCGGCCCATCAGAGGAGCAGGAACCCAAGCCCTGTCTGAGTCCGAAAAAAGCCGGATCCGAACGGTGGCTCCGAAACTACTGGAAGAGGAAGATGGAGGAGCCGGAGGAACCTGCGGACAGTGGGCAGTCGCTGCTGCCTCCAGTTTACATCTACAGCCCAGAGTATGTCAGCGTGTGCGATTCTCTGGCCAAAGTCCCCAAACGGGTAAGAGGTTGGAATGAAAGATCGTTGGCTTTTGGGGTGGGGATGGGGGTCGGGGGAGTGGAGGGTATCCGGAAGCGGAGAGGCAACTTGAACTGGAGGAAATCTTCAACAGAAATTTGGGCAGCTCTTCAGGTTATGGAAGAAATGTTCCCTTAGAGTATCCAGAGCGCTGCTCTTATCAGCGAGGCGTCCGACGGACAGTTGGGGGGTGGGGGGGAGGGCGCCTGGGGATGGGGTGGGGAGATGGCGCCCCGATGGTGGCGTTTCTGGGGCTAGGGGTCCCTGAAGTGGAGATTCTTCTGCGGGAGGAATCTGCAGGAGTTCTATCCCCTGCTTAAGGCCGGGTAGCGTTCACCCTAGCGATTTAGATACTTTGTATCTGTATTGTATCTATATTGTCTAAAGTGCCTTGTAATCATTAAGTAAATGGAGAAGAGCTAAAGTTTAATTCCTTTGTTTACAATGTTGAAGTCTCCGGGATTTCGCTGAATTAAACATTTAAGAGACTGTTTTCTCCCCCTCCCCCTTTTTTGCTGACGTTTTTAGGCCAGTATGGTACATTCTTTGATTGAAGCATATGCACTGCATAAGCAAATGAGGTAAGTTGTCTTTGCCTAACAGAGTCCTAAACCTAGGTGTTAGTAATCTACTGCTTAAGTGGGGCTAATTAGGGAGAGAATGGTGCTTTTTTTTTTTTTTTTTAGCTTTTTCTGAATCTCAGTAAGATCGTGAAAGTTCTTGAAGAATTAAGAAAACTTGAAAAAAGTGCCTGGAGCAGTTGACATGCAATCAAAATGAGACTTCATTGTTGGAGGGAAAGTGTATCTTAGGGGTAGGTGCTTATGGAGATTGATGTGAGTACATTTGAGTACTAAAACACTTCTGAGAAAATAAGGTGTTCTAGTGGAAGGTGTCAGGATTTGGGTTTTTTTTTTTTTTTTTTTTAAAGCTGAATCTGACTGTATGGCTTCAACTTAAGACCACCACCAAACTTTAATGAGTGAACATGAAGATAAGAACAAAGTAAGTTCCTTGAACCAGGCTAGAACTCAGCAGAGAGCTAAGTGCTTCTTTAAATAAATACATTTAAAAAAGCTTGCTATTGTCATTATTAGAGTAAATATTATAACCCTGCCACTTGTAGGATTCTGTGACATTTTCTGAGCAAACAGGTAAGTGTCTATGCAGGCTAGTGTGGTATGCTTCGTTTCTCTCCCATTTATGGAGTACCTTCTTTAGGAATGTTTCCCAACCATTTTAAGCCATATATTTGGAAATCATAAAAACTACATACATTACATTAAACTTACTAACATTTAAAAAACTAAGACAAATAAGAAATCAAAGTAAAGCAAAACTATTTAATTTCCTTGCTGTTAAGTAGGGAGGTTTTTAGTGTTCATTCGAGTGAAACAGTGCTAAAAGAGGAGCCTGTTCGAGCTAGGAACTATGGTCCCCCAAACTGTAAACTTTTTTTTTTATGGGCAGATTTGTCCCTCTGAGGGTATAGACATGTTTTATTTGAGAAAAGAAGCAAGAAATCTTGTGTCTCGGCTCTGTGTGTTTAATGTTTGCGACTGAGCCACAAAATTCTTCTGGCCTGCTTGATACTAATAGCCTGTGTAGTCATATTCAGAAGAAACTCATGGCCTTGTTCCCATTCAACAAACATAAAAAGCATCACTGCTTCCCCGTGGCTTAGGTCATCACTTCTCTGACTTGAAGGCGCATGTGACTCACCTTGTTAAAATACACACTCTGGTGCCATGGTTCTGAGGTGTGGCTGAAGTGCTGCATTGGACAAGCTCCCAACAGCGGTGCTGCTGTTCTCTACCACCCTCTGAGTGGTGTGGGCTGCAGAGCAGTGGTTGCAGTGGTAGAGTCGGGAGGGAGGAATGGGGGGAACAGGCAGCTGGAGGTTAGAGGAGGTAAGTGCTGTTGTTAGCTTAGCACCCCGTTTTCTGGGACTCCTATTTGTCACTTTTGTGTGGAGTTGATTGAGAACTTCGGCGTGAAGCCCAGTTCCAATCCCTTTGCCCTCTTTTCTTCCTCTCAGAGGCAGATGTCAGAGACCACATATAAAAACGTTTACATGTGGGTTAGCCTTTGTTTCATCCTTAATATTAGTAATAATGCTAATTATCAACACAGCATTTTTGTATGTTACCATTTAATGTTCACATGGGATTGCCCTACTTTACGGCTATGGAAGTTGAGTGACAAAACAGTCAAATTACCTGAGGTTCTAGAGCTGGTAAGTACAGAATTAGGAGAGGAACCCCATTTTCTAACACCAGATTCAAAATTCATGGCCGTACAACTGTCTATTAAAGCAAATATATAATTGAAAGCATTTTATGGCCTCAGGAACTGATTAAAAATAAAATATCTCTACATACTGATTTATCATGAAAGTTATAGCTCAAGAGTAAAGTTTGTCCAACACCTAATTATTTAACTTAAATAGAGTTAACTCACTTTTTTTCACCTACCTATAAACTCAAGTGAAAAGTCTATCTTCTCGGCTACCCTGGTGGAGTAGCAGTGGGTCAGTCGCCTCCAAAGGACACAGGCCACATGCCCCTGGGTTCAAGTCTCATGTTCTGGGGAAGCAGCCAGTGTGAACTAAATGAAAAATAAAGTGCTTCTTCCTCTTCTCTCTTCCTGCCTGCTTACCTATCATTGCCTTCGTTCCTGTCTGTACCTTTCCTTTAAAAAATAAACTTTAAAAAAAGTCTGTCTTCTCACCCCTTATTACTGGAGTCATGGCCACACATGTGAAGGAGTAAAGACAGTATTGTGCGGTGGAGGAACACTGGAACTGAAAAGTGGGAATTGTACTGCTCAGACTGCTGGCTTCTGCTTCCAGTTTCTGGTGTGCTCTGGATCTGACTCACGTGCTTGTCTTTGTTCTCTGTTATCATTAGGGTAGTGAAGCCCAAGGTGGCCTCCATGGAGGAGATGGCTTCCTTCCACACTGACGCCTATCTGCAGCATCTCCAGAAAGTCAGCGAAGAAGGAGATGATGATGATCCAGACTCAATAGAGTATGGACTAGGTAAAGTGATTATAGGGCAAGGCTGAGAGATGGACACCCTCCAGCTACAGATCTTAACTACTTAATCTTCTGTGACTTCCACGATAGTCTTTAATACTTTTTATTTAAGAACTAATGTGTTAAGCACAGCCTTAAATTCTTGGTTTAGCCACATCTGTTGGGCTTACCAAGCAAACTATATGTATGAATTGAGCAAAACTGAATGATGAATCAGATGAAGGAAAAACCTTTCAGTTGGTTAGGCCTAAATAGCAGCGCCCAGATCAGGGCTAACTGTATACATACTACATACTGACTTTAACTCTCCTGTGACCTTATGTTTTATCTGGTAGAGATTTACAATTTTTCCATATCTCTCATACAGCTGCATTTGAAAAAGCTGTAAGTGACCAATAGGATAGTCTAGAGAAACAACACAGTTTAGTAGAAGATCATTGGATTGGGGTTAAGGAGGTCAGGAGACCTGCATTCCGGGCCTGGCTCTGTGTGACCATAAATAAGACAGCATCTCAGGCCTCACCCCATCTATAGGATGTGACTAGTTAATCCTGAAGGTTTATCCTTTTCAGCTCTAGCATTAAAAAAATTATTCCCCCAACATTGGAGTTGTTTCTCACAGGTACAGCTTATATTATTAGCACAGTAGCTTTTTGATAGGTTATTTTGTTGTCACACCTCAACTTATTCCTCCTGACACGATTCTGGGCCCAATTCCAACGTACATAGGCAGCTTTCCTGCCTGCTCCCCACCACCAAGCAATGCTTAGGACACCAAATGGATGGCCTACATTTCAGCTCAAATCAGATCCTTACCTACCCAATGATAGCATCAGACTCCACAAGTAGAAGACAGTCCCACAAGACTGCCCTTCACTTCAGATACCAGTCACAAGCCTGTGCTACCGGTGCTGCAGCTTGAAGGTTCCATTGACGCCCCTCTGACTCAGGAGGCCAGCCACACGTCCAGGTTCTTCCCATACTTCTGACCGACTAGCAGCTTGCTTAATTTACCAGAGTGGCTCACAGGACTCCAGAAACCCATTTCTTTACACAGTCATTGACTATTCTAAAAGGACATAATTTAGAAACAGCCAGATGGAAGAAACGCATAATACAAGGCGCCGGAGAAAGCATAGACCTTCCACGCCCTCCGCAGGTCACCACTCTCCCAATATCTCCATATGTTCACCAACCAAGAAACTCCTAACTTTCTTCTTTTGGTCTTTTAGGGACTGTATTACATAGGCATGGTTGATTAAATCACTGACCATTCACTGATGATTGAACTCTGTCTCCAGCCCCTCTCCCCTTCTTGAAGTTCTGACACTGGGTCTGAAAATTCCAATCTTCTTATCAAATGGTTGGCTCCCCTAGAAACCAGCCGCCATCCTTAGATGTGATCCAGAAGTCACCTAATTATTGTAATGAAAGACAGTTTTATGGCTTCCATCACTTGGGAATTCTATGAATTTCAGGGGCTCTTTGCCAGAAATGCTGACAAAATCAGAGATCTTCAGCTGACCCTGAACAACATGGGAATTAAGGGTGCCGACCCCCCACACAGTCAAAAATATAACTTTTCACTACCTCAAAAATGAAATAGCCTGCTGTTGACCACCAATCTTACTGTACCATAGGTAATATATCTAGTACTCTACTTTATCAGTACCATAAGTTTACATTGTCTCTTTACAAGAGAATCAATGCCTAAGTGAACCCACACAGTTCAACCTCTGTTGTTCAAGGGTTGTATTGGTCAACTCTGTTTCCTACTATAAATTGCAATAGCACACTTCTTGTTTGTCCAGTTCATCCTTTAACAAGTTCTTCTGATATTTTCCCTAAGGTTATGACTGCCCAGCCACTGAAGGGGTGTTTGACTATGCAGCAGCTGTAGCAGGGGCAACTGTCACAGCTGCCCAGTGCCTGATTGATGGAATGTGCAAAGTAGCGATCAACTGGTCCGGAGGGTGGCATCATGCAAAGAAGTAAGAAAATTATCTTTCTGCTTTCTGCCTCTTTCCTTTACTTCACTTGTCAGTTATGTACTTGGGCTGTATGCTTAGTTTTGCTGCTAATGTGACTCATGGATCTGAACAGAGTCATCTCTCTCAGTTTCAGGAAAGTAGGCAGGGCAAAGACCATGTCTAACTTCCCTTTTAGCTTTCTACAAAATGCCCTGTCTTCCAGGGACTTATATACTCGAGAAACATTAATAGAGCTAGAATAATTCAGGAGCAGCATCAGTTTTGGTATCAACTGGATATATTTATGAGCTGAAGAGATTTAGCGGTCAGCAAAAATTAAGCAATGCAGTCTTTGAAGAGGTGAATTTCAAAGTGAGTTCTTAAAAGAAGTGGCAAACAGATTTTCAAGGTTGGAGAATTGATGAGAATAGATTTACAACAAAAGACTAAAGAATCAAGAGGGAGGCTTATTTATACTGCTGTCTCTAAGGAAAAGTAGCAATCAAGACTTAGATGTCACTAAGGAAAAAGGACTTGTGAAACCACTGTGCTATTTAAGAGTTAGAGGAAAAGTCCTTTTGGAGTTTTGTGTTAACATTTCAAACAGCTATGGTGTCTAACAAGGACTGTTGGTCCTTATTCTGCATTTGGCATCTTGTTTGATATGTCTGTAGTACTTAGTACCTGAAGAAGGCTTTTTTAAACTGAATTTATCAATGTTCTGCATGAGAGAAATGAAGCAGCAGTGATAGTAACTGCTGAAGCATCATTCACATCATTCACATCATTCACAAACTAAGTGTTTATACAATCAGCTGCGACCTTGGTACTCCTTGGTGCTCTTGAGTGAAGAGAAAGCTCTTTTTCAGAATGAAACCTTGATCACAATTTCCACTTATGCAGGTTAAAGTGGTAACACGGACTTCTTTTCATCAAATCAGCAGATTTCATGACCAAGAAAATCCTTGGAAAATCCTTACTGCTAGAGTCTACTAGTAAAACGATAGCGCAAAGACCACCAGTGTTTAGTAATATATTTTACATGGCCTTAAAAATGAAGATAAACAACCTGACTTTTGTTAGCTTTTGCGCTATTTAAAAAACTTAAAGATAATCATCCCTAGGAGAAAAGAAATTTGGGCAAAGAACGTAACAGACAATTTATAAAGGACTTTAGCTATAACTGGAAAACAATACATCAATACTAATCAAAGAAGTGAAAATTAAAACAACTAGGTAACTTCCTTTAAGCCTATATTTACAAGAACTGAAAATAAATGGTACTCAGTGCTGCCCTCAAGAAATTCATTCTTAGAGGAAAGACAATTGCATTTGAAAGCTGAAAATTCAGAGTGATTGGCAACAATGTGGTTTGGTTCAACCCCTTAAGAAAGCAATTTTGTAACTAACATATATCAGTGCCCTTTTAGCTTACTCCTTTGAATGTTTCCTAAGAAAATGAATTGAAATCTGAAAAGAAGCAATTTGCACCAAGATGTTATCAGTGTTACATATAAAGTAGGAAAATTGGAAATAAAGTGAATGTCTATCAATAAGAAAATGCTGAATCCAGTCCATGGAATATCATGTTATTTTAAATAGGGATTGTGAAAATTATAGGACATTTCAGAAAAATACATACATATTAATACAAATTCAGGGTTTTTTAATTATATGCACACTGCAGGTATAACATTGTAAAACATACATATAATGAGGAAAAAGCTAATGGGGATAATAATAGTTCTACTGTTAGGGTGGCAAATTATTGATGATTTTTTAATATTTTCCCTATTTTTCACATTTTCTATGAAATCTTCCTTTTGCAGCTAAAATTTTACCAAAATAAAGAGGAAAAAAGCTACAGAAAATATAGCAAAGAGTTTAAACCTTTAACTATTCTAATTGATTTTTTAAAAACACTAGTATTCAGATCAATGGACAAAAGTCATGAAGAGACAATTCACAAAAGAAGGAAAGATATAGTCAATCTGAAAAGATATTTAGCATAACTAATAATTAGAAGAGAAATTGAAGCATTGTATAGACATGCATATATTTTCCACCTATCAAATTTGAGACAAAGAAATATATCTAACTCATAACATCCATTATTCTTGGTAATCTATTTGAAGGACATAAACCAATTCAAAATATGAAAATGCTGTATATGTGAAGGTGTTAATTTATCTGACTTATAATAGCCAAAAGGGAGACTGAAATATTTAACAACAGCAGAATAGTTAGGTAGTATATTAGAGCATATTCACTTGATGGCATAGTATATAGCTAATAAAAACAGTGGTTAGAATGACTGCATAACAAGAAAAATTGCATATCATATGATTTTGGCTTTGTTTATAAAGGACAGGCAGCTTTAACATCGCTGATGTCACGTAAAAATACTTGCTTATGAAAAAATCTTAGGAAATACACAAAATGATATGACTGATTTTGTGAGGATGATGATAGAGTGATTGCTGTATACCAATGACATATGGCGATATATGTAAAATATGTATATGTATGCATATGTGTACTGTTTTTCTTTTTCCCATATTTTCTCTGATTATTTTACTTTTATCAATAAAACTTTTTATAATAGAAACTGCTTAGAACGGTAGGGGGGAAGTGGTTACAGTAGAGACACAATATGGTCAGTGTATGCTAGAATTATGTACAAGATAGTGAGTTAGCAGAAGAAGAAAAGGAAGTTTGCCTTCCTACTGGTGGGGATGGAGAATTCCAAGCAGAGAGAATAATAAAAGTATGGCAGCAGAAAAGTTAGGGCATTTAGAGAACTACAAGTAGTGAAATGTTGCCAGACTATGAGGGCAAATAGAGCAAGACCAGCTTTTGTAAGCCCTGCTGAGGACTGGAATGTTTTTCTAGCGCCAGTGGGAATTTCCTGAAGAATTTTTGGGAGGTCAGCTATGTGTCGATTAGGCCAGAAGGAACTGAGACTAGAGTCAGAGGAAAAGACTAGTGCAATTATTCATCTAATAGTTATTAAGTTCCAGCTATATGCCGGGTGCTGAGGAAACAAACAGGTATACGGGAGGTTCTTACTATTTGACAGCAGTTGGTACCAGGCAAAAGGATATTTAGTGAATTCATTTGAAAGGGAGATTAAAATTTTAGCGTAAGACAGTACTTGGTTAGGATGCTAACTTGAATAACTAAAAACTAGTAAAATATGTCTATTTTATCTCTTCTAACAAAATTGAGTGCTCAGTAAGTCTTATAATGAAAAGGTATCAAGGATTGTTTTTGTTTGGAGTCGAATTTTTCTACAATATTTTAGGATAGTATGTTTCACTTCCTGTGAGACTTTTGCAGCATGATTTTTAAGAGGGTTGATTTTGCCAAAGTATTCAATGGCTTCATCAGTTTTCCCCTTGGACTTCTTAATCATTTGATATTCAAATCACTCTCTTTTGAAACACTTTTTAAATCATTATCCTTATTTACTTTTCTTTAATAGTGAACTATGCAACCAGTTTTGTGTATTGACTTTATGCTCTTCTGCATCTGTTTATATAAGATTTATCATTTCACTTGTTTAGCCTCTCTGTACTTCCATATGTAATGATAGTTATGCATTGAATTGTTCGCTGATAGAGCTGGCATTCTATCAGAGACAAAAATGATTGAACAAATAGAAGGGTTAGGTGTTAATGTGTTTAAAGGAGTGGGTTGTTTGATTGGAGACTGATAAAAGTGGTCAATTCATTAGTAAATGCTTTCATGTTGTGACAGCTTTTATATCCCTAGGGAACCTTAGAACCAAGGTACTGCTGCAACTCAGATTCATTCTAAGTAATGAGAACTCCCTGTATCTAGTGTGGTGTTTTTCAAACAAAGGGTTGCAATTCATTCATGTGACAATATACCAATTTTAGTTGGTATACCAATTTTAGTTGGCTGCAACCAGAATATGTTACTATCGAGGTAGATTTCATGAAAATATTCTAGCATATATGTATGCATTTGTGTGTACTAGGTCACAATGAAATACCAAGCCACTGTAGAGTGGAATGACAATGAACTTTGAAGTAAGACCTCAGTACAAATCCAGACTCCTATCTCTTACTTGTCGTGTATGTAATCTTGGAGTTATTCCAGGAGTATCATGTGCAGGTGTGAAAGCTGGTAGAACTTGCAAGTCTAATTAAATTTAGAGCTCAGGGCTTCTATAAGCTAGTGGCTAGAGGTAAGGGGGAGAGGTATGCAGGATCCTTGTATGACAAATTAAATGGCTTGGACATAATGCTTCACACCAGTGGTTCTTGAACTATTTGTGTCCTAACACTCAAATAGACCTCTCTGATGAAAAAGTATATATGCTCTCCCTAGAAAAAATATACATACAGCTCAAAGACCCAGGATCACAGTTCAGGCCAGAGGTAAGGGGGTGGGGGACAACTAAAATGAACAGCTAAATAAATAGAATGCTTCCTCTGTCTCTTTGTTCCTGCTTGCCTTCATTCCTGCCTGCTTCTTTCCTCTTTAAAAATGTCTAGTAGATGATAAGACCAAATTAGTGGTTATCAGAAGGGAAGGGTTAAGGAGATCTGAGCGTTTGCATTTCTAACAAACTCCCAGGTTTGCTAATTGCTGCCAGTCTATGGACCATACTTGGACTAGCAAGAGGCTGGAGCTCAGGAGAAGATATAGATTTGGAAGTCAACAGCATGATAGGTAGTAATTAAAACTAAGGAAGTAAACAAAATTACTAGAAAGCATATAAGGAATAATACAGGTAGGAAGGGAAGACACAAATACTGAGTCTGGTGGAATGTCAATGTTTACAGGGCAGGTAGAAGAAGGAAGGCCTACAAAGGAGTCTTCAGAAGAAATGAAAATTAGAAAAGACTTCCCAGAAACCAAAGGTGAACTTCATGCTTTAAAGCACACATTTTCTAAAGCAGCAATAGAGAACACAAAAAGCAAAAACTCAATTCTTGGGGGAGAGGAGGCAAAAAACGTACATGTTATAATGGCTTATGGCCCTCCCAAGGACTACAAAACATAAAAAGATATCCATTATTTCTGTGATATTAAAATTTCATGGAAGGGTCAGTTAGGAAAAGGAATCTATAAAGACTCCTTGGTTGGAGGGGCAATAATGAAAAATGGTTGAGAAACAGTGCCATAGAGAAGTAAGTTCAGATTTATCTTTAAGGATGTTGTGGTGAGGCTTCGCAGGATGAAAAGGAGTGTGCGTGGAGACAAGGAGGGGAAGGCCATTTCAGAAGGCCACGACCACCTTTACAAAAGCAGAGCAACGGTGTTATATGGGACACTACACATGGCCAGTATTCTGGAGGGTTACAGTAGATAATGGCAGAAGATGAGGTAGAAATGTACGAAATGATGGGCCACGCAGGGATATGTGTGTGTATGTATATATGTATATATATATGTATGTATGTGTATACGTGCACATATATCAGACTCATTCAGTTGAAAAATGCAGATTTGTAGTCTCAGTCGTCTTAGACAGTAAGAGTGGTGTGTCAGAACATGGACTTTCAAATCCTAGGGATGATTTCTGATGCACACACTTTAAGAAATTCCTGTAAGAAATGGGGTGGGGGCACTAAAAACGCGTGTTAGGAAGTTCTGTGGTTAGATTTGTGTTTTAGGAAAATGACTGCAGTCATAGAGAATGGACTGGAGATGGGGGTGCTAAATAGCATATTCATAGTCCCACTGACAGGTGATGATCTAAGTCAAAGCAGTGAGATCGGGGGGATGGAGAATGGTGAAAACTGATCTGGGACAGATTTAAGAGATAAAATCAAGTATTAATGATTGGGTAGACATGGGAGGAGTTGAAATGAGGGTGATGACTGAAGCTTTTGGCTTGCTTGAGCAGAGTCCCAAACAAGATAGGAATTCAACAGCAATAGCTAACATGTATTGATCTATATGCCAGACACTGCCTTACATGCATTTTTCTCAAATATCATCACATTAATAAGTGGATACTTTTATTATTATCTTTCACATGGAAGTACAGAGAGGCTAAAATTTTGTTTGAACTTGGTAATGAGCTACATCGATCTTATTCTTCAACCTGTGCCCTTAAACTGTGTATTCCACTACTACTACAAATAAGAGTTAGTGGTGGTGCAACACAGGTAATATCCAGGGAAATCAGATACCCGGAGTTGGAAATGGAGGTGGGAGATAGAAGAAAGAGAGATGTGCTGCCAGTATGTAAAGTAGAAGAGCCAGCCATGAAAATAGATAGGGCTACTAAGAAAAAAGTCAGAGAGTGGAGAGGAAAAGAGGGTAGAGCTGAAGCTCCAGGAACTTGTAATGGGCAAGTGTAAGAAGAGACCTCCTTGAATTCAGCTGAAAGGCATCCAGGCTAGCCAGGTAATCAAAATAGAAAGAGACCATGGAACCCCAAGCGAGCAGCAGAATTTAATGAAGAGCATACTGCCCACATGCTGTGGAAGGGTCAGTCCTGAGAGCTACTAAAGTGTCGGTCATATTGAGCAATTAATATAGTCTTTAAAGACCGTGGGAAGAGAAATCTCTGGAGGATGACAGGAATACAAACTGTCGAGGGTTGAGTAGGAACTAAGGAAATGAGCTGGAAAGGAACCTTAATCTGGCCAAAGCTTTGAATGAGCAAGAAGGGAAAGATGAGGGCTGTGGCCAAGGGAAAGTAAAAGGTGACCTTTTGGATTTGTTCTAAGAGATTTAAGAACATGTATAGGAAAAAGGGGGAATATTGGAAATACGAGAAAGATAAGAAATGGAGCAAAGTCTCAGGGAGCAGGAGAGAATAGGGTTAGTGGCTTTCAGAGGGGAGCCACCTCTTCTGAAGCCAGAGCCAAAGGAGTCACGGAGGATGTAACCTAAGTGTGTGGGCTGCCTACAAGTAAACGGAAGGGGTGCCTGCCTGACAGCCTCTACTGTCTCTGTGAAATGGCTCTGCCTTCTTCTGTCGCTTACTCACAGGATTTGAATCCTTTGATTCTGCTTTAGGAACTCATCTTGTCCCATTCTGGTTCCCTCAAATGGGGCTTACCCTATCCATGTATACATGTGCTGGGAGATAGTAAAAGCTTCACAAGAGAGTGACTCCTAATCTCCATAATTTGTCATGATCATATCTTGTTTGTTCATTTTGGCTGTTTCTCATCCTTGCCTCTTCTGGTCTCCTACCCTTTTTGTCTGTATCTCCACTCCCAATATTTTCCATGATCTCAATATGATAATCCATTGAGACCTACATCTCTAGCTCGGTCATGCCCATCTTCCTCCCCCAGTTTTCTTATTTGTCCTCTTGTCCTATAACATTTCATCCTTCCAACTGGCAATACAGGACCTATGCCAGCTGGGCCCCCTGTGTCCTGCTTCCCTGCTAGGAGAGGGAGGCATTGTTGTCCTAGAATGCTATTGGTTTCCAGGAGTTCTGCCTGGGAGCAGTGAATGGTGGAGCCATAAAACTCCGCCTTGTGTCTTGGCAAGCTCCACTAGAAGAATGCAGAAGTAGACCTCCAGCTCTTAGGTACTACCCACCTGGCAGTTAGGATCAAAGCTGCTGGAATTGTATTCTTACAGTTTTACTTCCTTATGCGTAGACAGAGCAAATGACAGTGGATTAGATGACGGTTCCCATTCCCCAGAGGGCACTATGCACGTTGTAACTTGTTAACCAAGCAGCCAGATCTCCTGTACCCACAATACTGCTCCAGCCTTTACAAATAAGCAGACAACTGCAGGAAAACGGAGGCCCAGATTTATCTCACCACTAAGACCCCTCCTTCAGCCATGGAGGGCATGTCCATGTCACTTGCTATTCATAGTCATTCCATACTGGTACTCGCAGAACGCAAAGCACCAGAAAGAAAGCAACAGAACTTCACCATAGTAGCTCAAATCATTCTGTCAATACATGTCTAATCCATAAGGCACCAGCCCTTACATCAGAAAACTGCCAGCCAACCAGCAGAGTAGGAGCCAACAGACAGGTTTTGTCCCTATGACATCCCTGTTCCTAGCCTCTAAGGGATGAGATGTGTTCCTGGAGTTCCGATACACCTGGGCGAGATGGACTGTCACACTAGTTTGTTATATAGGGAATCCCTGCTCCATAAGCACCAACTGTAAAACCTCTCTGTGCCTCGGTGTCCTTATTTGTAATTTGAAGATAATAGTATATACCTTATAGGGTTATACACATTGAATCCGATGATTGTATTAAAGAGTTTAGTAAAGAGCCTGGAACATAATAAGCATTTGATAAAAGTCATTTATTATCTCCAGACTGGGTTATACTCAGAGGTCTTAGTCTCTCAGACAAATTTCTGGTCTAACAGCCCAGGCCAGGGCTGAGGTAGAAGGCCTTCATGATATCAAGGGAATGAAAAAAATGACCTTCTAGTAGCTGAAGTCCTTCTACCTCAGCCCTAGCCTGTACTGCTACCCAGCAGAAGTCACTCCTCATAGTGTTTGTCACCCACTGTACTTATACTTCATTTTTGCCCATAAGCTACTCCAGGTTGAAAACAGACTACTCCCTATTGCCTTCAAGACTTGTGTCCTTTGTTTTTCAGAATCTCACTACCAGCATTCTCTATACCCCTATCCCTTCTAAGCACCACATAGAATTTCCTGTTCCACCCACCCCTCACGCCAATAGGTCCAACCCATACCCATAAGGCAAATGAAGACACTCCATACCAACATTCAGAGACACCAGCCCGACTGGATTGAGTGATAGCCCTGATACTCAGAATTCCCCTTGCTGCTGGAGGAGCAGATGCTCTCTGAGTCTAACATCAAGGGCTTCTATAAAATGAAAACTTTCGATAGAATTTTGTAGCAGGTTTTATCTGATCCCCACCTCTTCTACATTGACCTTGAGACTGAAAAAAAAAGGCGGGAATTCTTATAAAGATTATCCCACCCTCAAATGTAATCACTTATTCAAAATCCCTTCTGTTGACCTGGACCCTAACTCAATTCCATAAGACTCTGGCCTTCACAGAGCCCTCTATACCTTAGAGGCATCTCTGATGTCATCTAGATCAAGAAAGGTGATGAGTGGAAAATTCCTATGCAGTGTGTCCTTGCCTTCCTCCAGCAGATGAGATCTTGTACCACCTCCTAGATCAGTAACTACCTGGGCTGCATTTTGATACATTCACTTACTATGACTTACCAGAATCTCTGGGCTGGGTAGTAATTAGAGTGATTGCAGCAGTACTGTCTCCAGGCCAAGTACCAAACTCTGGACAGAGTTTACATAGTGCTAGTTAAGATAAAAACCTTTCTGAAATGAAATCCCTGGGACATCAGTAATCTCTTGCTACCACCAGCAGTTCCTCTGCCACCTCTGAATCCTCAAAATCTCAGTGTGCTTTCTCCTTAAGACGAAGGAATTTGATCCCCAGACACAAAAATGACCTAGTAGCTGAAGGCCTTCTACTTCAGCCCTGGCCTGTACTGTTGATTAATGCCTTCAACATCCAGATGCAGGGGTGGGCATGGAGTTGATGGTGGGAATTACTGTCCCTGTTGCAGGAGAACCTAGGTATTTTGATCTCTACCCTTGCATCCACATCTCCAGGAAGTGGTCCTAACCAAGACCACTTCCCCCAAGCGGGAATGAGAGCTCTTGGTGATGAAGGCTACTCTCAAGATAGGGAGAAATGTCCTTTATGATAGACAGATAGCTTGTCATCATGAGCTCAAACCATTCTAGCCCAGAACACCTAGGACAGAGTCGTAAACTCAGCCCAAATTGGAAAAAGTAGACCTTTCCCAAAGCACCATGCCTGTTTCAGAAATGAAAAACTCAAGGGACAGTGGAAATGGGTTCCAGCCTGAGAAGGTAATAGCCATTTATCCCAGGCAGATGCATGTGTAGAATATAAAAATCTAGGTCCATCCTGGGCTAGCCCAGAGGTTTATATTGTTCAAATGTGCTCCATTCTATTAGAATTGGGCATTGTCTAGGCCCATGAGTACCATAACAAAAGGCCAACACTGCCTGTTCAAACTTTGCATATAATCTGATGGTGTGTGTTTTATATTATAGTCTGCAACTTAATCCTGGAAAGAAGATTCCTGACTCGGACCCTCTCACGGTGGAGCCCAAGAATATTGGCCTTTATCTAGGGCCTCCCCAGGAGATTCTGAGGCAGGGTCTAAGGGTTCTCTAGTTGCCCAATCTCCGTCCTGACCTCTAGAGTGCCTGTATGATTCCAGCTGTTGAGACAAAGACAGACCAAGTTCACCTTCAGGTTGAGACATTGTCTCAGTGACTCTCAGTGCAGATTGTCCCTCCTCTTACACCCATAACCCTTCTTACTGGTGGTGGATCCCTCCTTTCCCGCTACCCCAGTTTACACCAGGCACTTCTGCCCTTGCATCTAACAGGTCTTCCACCTTCACAAGTTCCATAGCTACCTGCTTTCCAGCCACAGCTTCCAGTTATTCAAGTCCTCCTCCACTTGACCTCTTCACCATACTGCTCCTAGCAGGCAACCCACCAGGCCAAGCAGATTAACCAGGTCCCGGGGGAGCAGCGCCACTGCTGCACAGTCATGATGGTTCTCCACCCCAGCCTCCTCAGAATTTATTTCTGTTTCTTGAGACCTTTCCATCTAGATCTCTTCCCTTTGTGGCATCGTTTCCTGTCCATTTTCACTGGGTAGTTGCTGGAATTATCAACATCATAGAGTCTGGCCAATACCTGGGCCATCCAAGTATGGACTACTCAAAGTTACGTTCTGTTAGTCATGACACAGGGGTCAAAAGCAGGGACTAAAGTCCCTTAATCCAGAGATACTGCCTGAATTTGAATCCCAGTGCTACCACTTTCTACATGACCTTTAACAACTTACTCAATAGTACCTACCTCACAAAGTTGTATTACAAGAAATAGTACATGTAAAGCACAGAAAATAATGCCGGACATACTCTAAGCACCAAAAAAATGTTTATTGTTGAGTGGTGGTATAGGAATTACAAAGCTTGGATCACTCAGGGGTGAGACATGAGTTAGATTTCTTTTTGGTACAGCTCCATCTGCCCATGCAGTCACCTGCCCATAGACCCCCTATGGCAGCAGCAACTAGAACTTCGGGCCCTTCCCACTCCACAGTCACTCACCCAGTCTTCACTACTCCCTGGTGCACTTCATCTACCTAGTGCCCTGCAATTTATGCCAACTACTTCAGGCTGAGAGAATAGTTTCATCATGAAAAAAGTGCTCCCTTTCCAGAAGCGTTATGCTTGGTCCACTTCCTGATTCCCTGGAAGGTTGTTGATGAGGAAATAGTTTGCGGGAGCCACACAAGGAGACTTTGATCTCATAATCCTATTACAGATGTGATTTACCAGTTCAGCCTCAGCATTCTCTTAGAAATAATTCTGGTGTTTGATTGCTGTCCAGGTACTGGAACTGGGAGTACATTATACTCTTAGACCCTGCCCCTTGATCAGCTGGACCCCTCTATCCAGACTCACTAAGAAAGGATAAGATCTTAAAAGTGTGAACAAAAGTAGAGGCCTTGGATGTAAAAAAGAAAGGCACTTGAGAATGATTTTGGAGGCATAACTGGCAGAACTCAGTGATCAGTTGGCTATTAGAGGCAAGGAGAAGGGTAATGTCAAAAATACTCCATTTCTTTCTTAAGTAGGTGGTAGTATTATTACTAACATTGGAAAGAGTACACCGAAAAACATACACAGATATCAAAAGATGTGTGGCAGAGAAATCAGAGTGGTCACGAGAAGATAACAGAGACTAGTTGGGTTGATAGGTGTCTGGTTGATACCGCACACTTCCTCTGTCCAAAACCTAACTCTGAATTTTTCCCTCCATATGGCAGCCCTATTCTGTTTGTTAAAGCCATATGTGTAATGGTCATCCTGACTCCCTTCTTTCACCTGTTATATTCAATCCCTGAATCAATTCCATCTCCAAAATATCTCCAGAAACTTCTCTCTGTCTCCAGCACTACAGCTATGCTCTAGACAGTAGTTAAAGAAACAAACAAAGCAGATGAAAGTCCCTATACCCTATGAAGTTGACATCCTAGCGGTGAGGGAGTAAGACATAAAATAAGTAATTCATAAGTAAATGATTTTAAGTGATGAATTATATGGAGATCAATAAAGCAGGGAAAAGCGATGGGAGGCTTCTTTGCAGTGCACATTTTAAAACATGGTCAGGGAAGGCCTTACAACCCTAGTCCAAGCCATCTTCAGCTCTCTCTTGGATTATTGCAGCCACTTCCCAATCCGTATTCCTGCATGTATCCTTGCCCCAATTTGATCTGTTCTCCACACAGCACAGTGATCCTTTGAAAACAGATCCTTTTAAAACAGAATTCCATCACTATTCTGCTCAAAACACTGCAACAACTGTTTTACCCACTAAAAGCCAAGCCCTACACAATCTCCCCTTCCCTGATTTCCCCCCTGTAGAACTACTGTTCTCTTCTTCCTTTCCTCCGTCTTCTCTGGCCACTGGACTCCTCAGAACATACCAGGTATGTTCCCACCTCTAGGCCTTTGCCCTTGCTGCCCCTTCACCTGAAATACTCTTCTCCCAGATAATGCCCCTATGCCTCCTTCAAGTCTTTGTTCACATAGTGTTTTCTCAGTAAGACCTTCCCTGACCATCTTTTAAAAATATTCTTCATATTATTTATCATTGAAACATTGTTTAATGTACTTATGAATTATTTTTTATGTCAAACCCCCCCACATACAGTAGAATATAATGTTTTGAAGGAAAGGCATAGGCAGGAACGAAGGTGAGTGGGCAGGAAGGCAGGCAGGAAAAGAGAGGAGGAAAAGCATTGATTTTTATTTAGCTGTTCATCTTAATTATTCCCCCTGCCCCCAGGCCACAAACCCTGGTCCTTGGGATGTACATGGCTTATGCTGGCCAGAGGCAGAGTACCTAACCACTAAATCACCAGGGCTACCAGAATATATTTTTTATATCCCACCCCTTCATAGAGGGTCAGGGTTTTGATCTGTTTTTGTTCATTTACTTTAAATTCACTGCATAGAACTCTATTTGGCACATAGCAAACGTCCAGTAAAAGTTTTTTTGGTGAACGAACAAGTGTGAATGTTGGAATGGGTGGATAGGAGAGCGCTAAGTGGAAAACATTGACTCCCAACCCTTGGAGGAATGTCTTTCATGGTACTGCCAATTGATTTATTGAATTTCTAAATTTTTGGAAAATACAGAATAAAATTATTAAAATTGGAAAGTTGCGTTAATGCTTTTTCAAGGTAGGCCCCAAATATTTGTTGACTGGATCAATGGTGATAGCTTAACAGATATGAAATTCTCAGAACCAGGAGATAGAGAAAAGGGAGGCTAGGCTAGGTGAGGCTAGGTGAGGCTCCATTCAGTCAGTGTTTGCGTGTTCACAAATTCGAATAAGAAGTAAGTTTGTCAGAGTTCCTGGTTATTGAACATGATGGAACTGTGGGCCTCTTATGTAAGCTTTGCACTTTAACCAAGTGATCACTAGAGGGCGTGCAAGGTTAAATCAAGAATATACTCTGCTTGATGAGATCCTATTAACGTCATTCATATTTCTGTTTATTGATCTGATGCTCATCTAAACTGTTTCATCAGTTCAGAGTGTTCTACTGAGAAAATTTATTTAATCAATCCAGTGTCTGGCTCCTAATAGTTCTTCAACAGTATTTATAATTTGAACGAAAGAATGAATATTAATCAAGAGATATTTTTTACCTTGAAATGTGTGTTTTACAAATTAACTGTGGTCTCTATTTCCATTAAGAAATTATCCTTCAGAGTTTATAACCTAGCTGATAAATTTGTCACCCATGGACTTCAGTGTTTAAAGAGCCCTTGGACAAGAGGAGGGCAAGTGCCTGACTTTGTGAGTTAGTGTGCTTCATTTGTCCAAGCAGTGGTGTTGGACAACCGCACGAAGTGTAGTGCCTGAGCTAGGAGTCACTGAAGTCCTCTTCTCCTGCACCAGCTCCTTCCCTCAGGAGGTGCTGGTGACTGCTGAAGGATACAGGTCACCTGGGCTGACTTGATCCTGACAGAATTGTTAGCTTCACTTCTGCAAAGGCAGATCTCACTGCTTCTGAAACCTGCAGTCCACATATGTTTTAGAGCTACAGAGTTGTTTGGGATGACGAAAGCTAAACAAGCTTTGCTTATTGTCTTCGTCACCATTTGTTACCGCTGAAACTTTCTGAAGGGATTTGGGTTATCTGGGTTTATAGCTTTCTGAACTGGATTACTGGGGGTAGAGGACGTCTTGGTCCTATTGTCGTCAGACACCTGAAGTCTCTGAATGCCCTTGATGATCTGGGTCCTCAGTGTTAGGTATTTTCTATTAGTGGAATCATTTCAAATAGCCTGAGAAATATAACCTATTTTTAAATAAATTTTATTTGTTAAAACTCTTTTAGATACACAGAAAAACTGAGCAGATAGTACAGGTTTTGTATACCTCATACCCAGTTTCCCCTATTATTAAAGCCTTATATGAATATGATTCATTTTTTACAATAAATGAGCCAATCTCCATATTTTATTATTAACTGTATCCTGCCCCAGGATCCCATCTAGTTTGCCCTGTTGTATTTAACCATCATGTCTCCTTAGGCTCCTCTGGACTATGACATTTTCTCACTTTCCCTGCTTTTGATTACCTTGAGAGTTTTGAGAAGTACTGGTCATAATACTCAGTGTTAAGAATTTTTCAGTCTACTCTGTGTGTTCTAATGTGTTTTTCAGATTATTTAATAAAATCATTTCAAATAACCTGAGAAATACAAGCCATCTTTTTTGCTCTTCCCAGCACCTGTTTTTATAATTAATCTGAACAGTCCCTGAAGCTTCCTTGCTAGAAGAAGGCAAGTGTCCATAGCATTGGTAAATGCTTCTAATACTGTGCTCACTCAGAGTAAACCTTCCTGTGTATTGTCTGTAGTCACCATACCCATGCTGATGCCATCTTTTTTCAGGAAACTTAAATGGAAGTTGAAAAGGCAGATTCCGAGTATGTATCTAGAACTAATTGTTCTTCCTTTCTATTCTATCTAATGTCTAAACTGTAATGAGAGTCTTCATTTTCAGTTTTAATGTTTAAATATAAGAACCAAGAGCTTCGTGGTGGAAAAGAGGAAGGAATGACAGTTGGATAGAACTGGATACACAACTTTACCTTAGTTTTCTACCCTGACCTGTCTTTAATATAAACTGTATTATCACTGAGATAAAATTTAACTTTTCAGAATATTTTCAACTATTTAATCAAACCACCCACACAGATTCTTATACAACTGATATCACTAAATTTAGTTGGAATGCTCAGAAGTTATATTCACTTCCCAGCTTGTCGTTGCTAGAATTCAGTGAATTTTTCTTTAGAGAATCTTTGTTTTCCATGTCTTTTATATAGTCTCTTTGGAATTTAGTAAAAATTAGACTCTTTAAACTCTTCTGGAAACTAGGGGCAAAGCAAGCTAAGGTGTAAATTGAAAGGAATTAAAATCACCAGTCTTGCTTGATGTATTTTAATAAAATAGTACAGGGTGACTTGAGTCAAGTGGTAATTATGGAATTTATTCCGGACAACTAACAAAACCTCTCGAAGAGATTATTAAGAGTTTCCCTTAGGAGGTATCTTGAAGGTTGTTAAGCTCTTAATTAATGCCTTAATCAGGAGTCCTTATCTGTGAATTTACTATAGGAGAGAGATAGCTCCATAAGAAGATATTCCATTTAACTTTAGAGACTTCTGTTTGCCCTTCAGGGTTTAATTCTTATAAATAATATTTACTAAAATTTTTTAGAAATGCATGCTAATTTTATGAAATGTGGTATAAATAGTTGGGATTCAAGCCATTCACATGAAATAAAATGAATTCTTGGGAGTTATTGTATAAATTACAGAACTTCTAAAACTGCTCGAGTAAATAAGGGGTCTTCCCACCTTATTAGATAGTAACTTTGGAATAGACTCAACATTGAAAGCAGGCCATAGAAACTGAATGATTTAGCAGTGTTAGTACTCCAGAGCATTTTTGTTTCTGATGAGCGGTAGTATTCTTGCAGGCATTATCAGTGACTAGTGAGTTCGTGATTTTTGTCCTTGTACAAACCAGTCAGTTTTTGTTGATTCTAATGCTACTGGCCGCACCATTTACCTTGACCAGCCACCACTTCATAAACATGTCCTCTGTCTCAAGGAAAGCCAAGCTGGGAGATTTGAACTGATAAGTATAAATCTTTCCTACCTTTGCAAAAACAGCATAAAGTCTCTTTCTCCCAGTTCAGAGTCCACATCATTTCCACTGGTATGCCACACTCTGTGATTATGAATACCCTAAAGTGCAGAATTGTGGCCACTGCCTTATCTGTTTTATATTCTATTAGCTCAGGAAAGATTTTCACTCCATTGAGCACCAGACTGTGGAATATATTTTTGGAAGCAAGTGTAGGTGTACCAGAGCCAAAAAAGGTTGGGAACAACTGTAGACAAACTGATCTCACTGTTCTTAGAGCTGCCAACTCTAGGCGCAGAGCCCTTAAAGTGGACTATAAATGTGGAGTGGGCGTTGAAAAGAAATTCCATTATGTGGGACTAATTTCTGGTTTCCTAGAATCAGGTGCATGTATTTTGTGTGCATGTTTTATGTGGAGAAAAGCAGGTGTGTACAAAGCTGATGTATTTCGCTATATTAAATTAGAATTGGAGTCTTACTGAAAGAAAAATGGTGAGTTGGAAAATTAGGATAGTTAGTACTTTGGATTTTTTATAAAGTTCTTTATTTAATCTTATTGTCATGACATTCCTGTGAAGGAGGTAGGTAAGGTAGGAACTTTTTGATAAATGGAAAAACTGAAGCACAGAGATGTGAATCTCCTGGTTCCCACCCCAGTTCCTATTACTGGAATCCATAAGTCTCCAAGAGGACTTGCTGGACATGCTTTTGATGTCAAATTACAGAAGAAGTTCTGGTTTCTTCAGTCCCCCTCTTTGATAGAGGAAACAATGGTATTATAAATACAGAAATTATTTATCTGTAAAGTTCTTTGAGTCAGTTCTCACAAGAAACAGCAACATGAACCTGGCTATAGGAATCGTGCACAGGGTGGTTGGAAAGGCTGCCCACAGAAAACATCATGATGACATTTGCCAATAGTCATGGAGACATTTGATTATATAATATGTTTACTAGTCATAAGCTATTGTGACACAAACTAGGACTTCCTAGCTCACTTTTCTTTCCCTAGATAATATATAGCAACAGAGAGGAAAAGAAAGCTAATGTGTTCTAATAATGATTTCAGCATTCTTAAAGATAAATACAAGTATGATCCAATTTAAGAAAACTCGGGAAATAAAAAAAAAGCATGTTGCCAAAAAGATAATACAGGAATTGGATGGAGAATTAATTTTATAGAAGGAGCCTTCTGCTATGACTGAATTCACCTACTGAGATCCTTAAATTAATTTATTTGGTGAATTCAAGAAATGACTTGCAAAATGTTTATTATCTCATAACTTTGTAGGAATGTTGACTATAATGTTAATCTTAGTATTATATTTGCAAAATACAAATGTTTTGTGATGAATCCTCTATGTACCAACATAAAGAGCAGATTTCAAAGAATTTTATTTCCACTTTTTTGTAGTACCATATGACCTCTGTGGATTTACTTATAGGCCAAAGCATAAAAAGAGGATTATGAGTGCTATCTAGAAAGATGAAAAAAAAAAAAACCAAACAGTGGTACAAAGAGAGGGTTAGAACTAGATGGGCAAGAAATATATAAAAAAAACAAACAAACATGAAAGTGTCAGACATTTTCAATTTCTGGAAAAGCCATCTTGCATTCTATCTCTGATATAACTTTTACTCCTAGCCAATTAATTGAATTTTCCTCTCCTTGTGATTTCCTATGACCACTCCACCTGTTAGGTATAGAAATTACCCATAATGATACAAACGGCATAATGTAATAAAGCAATGACAATAAATGCACCAATAACACTTTTCTGGAAAGGATAAGAGGTTTGATCAGCTAGTATTGAAAATAAGGGAGAAATATCTTATTTTGAAAGTAAGAGTGCATCTTGTTAGTGATAACCCTGGATCATAAGGCTGCAAACTTGAATTGGGTGCTCTTAAATGCGAAAGTTACCGATAGAAAAACTGCCCTTGTTCTGACCTGCCAATAACCATTGTAGTTTACAGAAGTTCCAACAAATGCAGCTCTGTAGAAGATGGTGGACAAAATTATAAAAACACATTTCAGAACTTCTTGTCAGGTGCATTTAAACACCCAAAATCTATGAAGTAAATAAATTTTCTAAAGGGCATCTTCCCACGTCAGAAAAGGAACCAGCTATTTTCTTCATTCTTTAATATAATAATCAGCACATCTCAAAGAGCTACCATCTCTAACTCTACTATGACAGATCCCTTGAAAAATGTGCATTTTAAGAATCATAACTTCTTCCCATTCTTTAGAGCTTCTTTAATTTCTCTCAACAATGTTTTTATATATGCAAGTCATGTACTTTTTTGTTAAATTTGTTCCTAGGTATTTTATTACCTATATAAGTAAAATCCTTTTTTACTTTTTTATTGTATTGAAGGAACACTGCATCATGCTATTATATATGTTTAAGGTGAGCATCATCATAAATGAACATCTGTATATAATACGTTAAATTTATCAACAATCCATTTCTATCCTTCACATATAATAGATTACTTTTACCCATTTTATACCCTTTCCCCCTTCTCTTCTGGTAACCAATTTGATTTTATAGACTACAAGTCTATTTTTGTTTGATTTGGCTTACTTGTTTGCTTGGTCTTTCTACATACCACATATGAATGAAATCATACGGCGTTTATCTTTCTCCTTTTGACATCTCACTAAGGATCATTATCTCTGGGTCCATCCATGTTGTTGTAAAATCGCACAGTTTTCTCTTTTTTAATAGCTGAGTTGTATGTCATTATGTTTATCTACCACATCGTTATCCACTCATCTGTTGATTGGCACTTGGGTAGTTTTCAGTTCTTGGCTAATGTAAATAATGCTGACAATAAATGTAAGAGTACATTTATCTCTTCAAATTAGTGGTTTTATGTTTTTATGGTAAATACCCAGAAGCAGGACAATGGAATCATATGGAATTTCTATTTTTCATTTTTTAAGGAAAGGTACAGGTAAGAATGAAGGCAAGCTGTCAGGCAGGCAGGAAGAGAGAGAAGGAAGAAACACTATTTAGTTGTTCATCTTGGTTCACCACCCTGTCTTAAACCAGGGACCCTGGGATGTATATGAACTAAGCCACAGTGGCCTAACCCATTAGGCACCAGGGCACACCTAATTTCAGTTTTTTGAGGATCTCCATTCTTCTTTACACTCTCGCCAACTAAGAGTTTCCTTTTCTCTGCAGCCTTGCCAGCACTCGTTTCCAATCTTTCAGAAAATAGCCATTCTCACAAGTGTGAGGTAATATCTGTTGTTTTGATTTATATTTCTCTAATAACGAGATGTGAAACATCTTTTCATGTGCTTGTTGGCCATCTGTGGAGGAGTATCTATTTCAGATTTTCTACCCATTTTTAAATTGGATCATATGTTTTGTTGTTGTTGAGTTTTATGAATCTTTATATATTTTGGATATTAACCTTTCTCAGGTGTATGATGTGCAATTATCTTCTCCCATTCAATAGAATGGGTTTTTTGTTTTAATAATAGTTTCTTTGACTGCATAGAAGCTTTTAGTTTGATGTAGTCCCCTGTGTTTATTTTAGTTTTTGCTTCCCTTGACATTGCAATCAAGTTCCCAAAGACATCTCTTAATTCAGTGTCAAGGAGTGTTTTGCCTATATATTTTATGTTTTCAAGTCTTACATTCAAATTTTAATCTAGTTTGAATTAATTGTGATATATGGTGTTAGCGTTCTAGTTTTATTCTTTTGTGTGTGACTGTCTAGTCTTAACACCGTTTGTTGAAGAGACTGTCCTTGCCCTATTATATGCTCTTTGCTCCTTTGTTGTAAATTAGTTGCCCATATATACATGGGTTATTTCTGGGCTCTCACTTCTTTTCCATTAATTTGTATGTCTCTTTATTCTGGTATCCTGCTATTTTGATTACTATTGCTTTGTTGTATATTTTGAAGTCAGGGAGCACATTGAGGTATTTTTGTAGTTCCAAGTAAACTTCATGACTTTTTGTTTTACTTCTGTGAATTGGATTTTGATAGGGATTGTGTTGAATCTGTATATTTCTTTAGATTAATTCTTCCAGTCCCTGAGTATGGTATATCTTTCATTTTCTTTGGTCATCTTCTATTTCTTTTAACAGTTTCTTATAGTTTCTGGCATATAGGTCTTTTCCTTCTGTAGTTAAATTTATTCCAAGGTATTTCTTTTGGATGCAGTTGTAAATGGGCTTGTTTTCCTGAGTTGTCTTTCTGTTAGTTTGTTGTTTGCATATACAAATGAAATATATTTTATATTAATTTATCTTCTTAATTTTTTTGCACTGCACTTTGCTATGATATAAAAGTACAATTGATTTTTGTATTTTGATCTTGTATCCTAAAAATTTTGCCAAACTCATGTATTACTTCCAGTAGCTTCTTAGAATCCTTAGGATTTACTATATACCAATCATGTCATACCGTCCTCATAAATGAATTAAGGAAACATTCCCTCTGTTTCTATTTTCTGGATGATATTATAGATAATTGGTATTATTATTCTTTAAATTTTGGGTAGTGTTCACCAGTGAAAACATCTGGGATTGAGTTTTGGGTTTTGGGTTTTGTTTTGTTTTTTGCAGAAATTGATAATATGATCCTAAAATGTATATGGAATTGCAAGAGACCCAGAATAAACAAAGCAATACTGAAAATATTAAGTTGGAGGACTCATACTTAACCAATTTTAAAAGTTACTACAAAGCTACAATAATCAAAATAGTCTGTTACCGGCATAAAGAAACTCATGTGACTCAGTGGAGTCAAATTAAGAATTGAGAAATTAACCCATATGTCCATAGTCAATACAAAAACCATACAATGAGGAAAGAATAATCTCTTCACTAAATGATTCTGAGATAACTGTGAATAAGCACATACAAAATGATAAATTAAAGTCGGACCTTTACCTCCCATCATATATAAAAATAAACCCAAAATAGAGCAAACACCTAAATGTTACAGGTAAAGCCCTTTGAAGAGTAAATCTTTGAGGAGTAAATATTTATAACCTGTGTTAAACAGTGGCTTCATAGATACAACACCAGAAGCATAAGTGACAGAAGAAAAAAGTGAATTGGATTTCATCAGAATTAAAAACATTTTTGCTACAAACGATATCTTCAAGTAAGAAGAAAGATGATGTATAGAATGTGAGAAATAAGTTGCAAATCAAATATCTGATAGGGATCTTATATCCAGAATGTAATAAACAACTCTTACAACTTGAAAAATAGCACAATTTAAAAATGTGCAAAGAATTTGAATAGACATTTTCTTTTAGAGAGGAGGGAAGTGAGAGGAGAAAGAAACATTTAAGAATTTTTAGGGAGGGGAGGAAGGAAGGAATGAAGGGGAGAAGGGAAAGGAGAAGGAAGCAGGTTTTGTTTATATTTGGTTGTTCCCCCCCGCCCCCAAGTCAGGAACCTGGGTCCTTGGGCTTTACATGGTCTACGCCCCAGCCACTGGCTTACCACCTGAGCCACCAGGGCACATCTGAATAGATATTTCTTGAAATAAGATAAGCAAGCAGCAAATAAAAAATGAAACAATTTTTAACATCATTAATTATTAGGCAAAATGGAAATCAAATGTGCAATGAGATACTACTTCACACTCTCTAGGATGGCTGTCATTATTTAAAAAGATGAGTAATAGCAAATATTCAAGAAGATACTACACCAGAGGCATGCCCTGGTGGCTCAGGCACTGAGATGGCTAGGATGTGGACCATGTAGAGTCCAAGGACCAAGATTTTCAACCTAGAGCCAGAGGGAAAACCAAATAAAACAAATAAATAAAAATAAAATGTTTTTTTCCTTCTCTCCCTTTCTTCCTTCCTCTCTTTAAACGATAAAATGAAGGTGTTCTTTAAAAAAAAAAAGAAGATATGAAGAATTTGGGACTATTATGCATTGCTAATGGGAAACGGAAATGATACAGTCTCTTTGGAAAACAATTTGACAGTTTCTCCTGTGATATGACCCAGAACTTCTACTCCTAGGTATATAATGAAGAGAATTGAAAATATAAGTCTGCACAAAAATTTGTATGCTAATGTTCATTACAGTATTATTCACTAGGTAGAGATTATTCTCTAACGGTAGAGATAACTGAAATGCCCTGGGTTATGATGAATGGATAAGCAAAATATGGTAATTCCATACAATGGGATATTGTTTGATAACAAAAAGGAAGTATTTATATAGGCTACATGAATGAACCTCAAAAACAGTATGATAGGTACACTCTGGTGGCTTCATGGTTAACCATGACCTCCAGACAGCACAGTCCCCATACATCTCAAGGACCTGGTGCCTGGGGTCGGGGTTGGGGAAACAACCAAGTTGAACAATTAAATAAAATGCTGCTTCTTCCTTTCTCTTCCTGCCTACCTGCTCACCATCATTCCTACCTGCAGCTGTCCTTAAAATAAAAATTATTCAAAATTAAAGAAGCTAATCACAAAAGACAACATGCAGGATATTCAGTTTGTATGAAGTGTACAGAATAAGCACATGTATAGGAACATAAATTAGTGATTTCCAAGACCCAGTAGTGTTCAAGAGAAATGAGTAGTGACTGCTGTTGTGTACAGGGTTTATATTTAGGTAAAATGTTCTGAAATCGATTGGAGTGCTAGATACACAACTCTGTGAAGATACTTAAAATCTTTGAATTGTGTGGGTGAGTTATATCATGTGTGATTTATAACTCACTGAAATTGTTGTGGTAGACTTCTTATTCAGTTTGGAGACCAGAAAAGAAATTATTTTCTAAGTAATCAACATTCTGTTTTTCTGTTCAGTAGAAGAAAAAGAGGGAAACTGAGGAGTTAATTCAGAGACTCCTCCAAATTTGTACTTTTCAGAAAACTGATTCTGATCATTGTTTTTTACTTCTTTAAATATTAAATAATTACATAGTTACATTGTAATTCCACAGTTAAAATATCCACTGCAGTACACATTTTCTTTTAGGGGGAATTTTTTACATGTAGTGGAAATCAAATCCTTTCATTCATCTTCCCATACAACATATAAGACCAGACAGTCCCTAGGATGACTTTTAAAATGTGACCTTGACCTACCTTTCTAGCCTCATCATCTACCATTCTCTCTGCTGACAATTTCTTTTCACAAACTCTGCGTGCTTATGTGATCCTTCTGTCTAGAAAGCCCAGTACACCTCTTTTCTTCATGGAAAACTGCTTCTCCTTTAAGGCACAGATTAATTATCACCTTCCTGAAGGTCTTCCTGATTCCAGTAGACAGAATTAATTGCTCATACCTCTGGTTTAATAGTATTTGGTTTTGCCTCTAGCATATCATGTTACATTATAATGTTAGTTTAGCAGTCTTTGTCAGTCAAGCCTTCAATGACAAAAAACAAAGTGTTGTCAGTCAAGCCTTCAATGACAAAAAACAAAGTGTTTAGTTCTCTGTCTGTTAAATGTACTGACTGTATGCCTGACCCATGGTAAGATACCAATCAATATTGAATGGATGTCTGACCGGACACACGGACAAACAGATAAATCAAGTCAGCTTGCTGGTTGTGGTCTGGAAGCAGAAGTGTAAGATAACACTCCTCGCTTACACAGCTTCTTGATTATCAGCACTAAGTATTGAGTCCTTCTGGAATGTCTAGTCTCATGGAAGATCATATATGTATATACATTATGTGTGTATATATATATATATATATATATAAATAAATCCCTGCCCTTTTGGACTTCTTTGTAATTAAAGAGGTGAAATTCAGATGTATGCTAGAACTAGAAAACAACATGAAATAGCATGTGTTAACAGAGTGTTCAACAGTTTAATGCCACTTATAAGTTAGACTTCAGGGAAAAGGACATTGTATCTTGTTCCTACTCTCAAATGTGGAGGCTCTGTGGCACAGCATTTCAGTAACTGCAGACCCTAGAAATGCCCCCAAGTAGATACACAAGGTGGCACCAGGAGGCTAACAGCTACCAGCACCATGGTGGGCAAGCAGTAACCTGTACAAATAATCTGCAAGTCAGAGGAAAAGTGAGCCATGATCCTTAAAGCATGTAGAAAGCTTTTAGGCTCTCCTTTACTCGGTAGAGTATCCCTGCACCTTTAACTCTTTTGTGGATTTCTGTAGATTCACTTATCAAGAATACTTATTGAGTACTGTATTTATTTCCTATCGCTGCTATAACATTACCACAAATTTAGTGGTTTAAATCAATAGGAATCCTGAAATGAGTCTGAAGGGGCTAAAATCAAAGTGTCAGCGGGGCTGCACACTTCCTGGAGGCTCTTGGGAAAATCTCTTTCCTTGCATTTTCCAGTGTCTAGAGCTATATGCCTTGCTTGTGGACTTTTTCTGCCAGCTTTCTCTTCTGTATCAAATCTCCCTCTGCCTCCTTCTTACAAGAATACTTGTGATTACATTAATGATACACCCAGATAATCCAGGATGCTCTCCCCATCTCAAAATCCTTAACTTAATCATGTCTGAAAAGTCTCCTTTGCTGTGTAATATACAATTTGAAGGCTCTGGGAATTTAGACATGGACCTCTTTTGGAGGCCACCATTCAGCCTTCTACAAGAACTATAGAGCAGGCAAGGTGCTGGGTGCCTTATGTCACTACTTCACTTACTGTGTTTATAGCTTCTTTCTCTTGCTGCATGGTAAACTCCTAGAAGAGCGTGTCCTTGTTGCTTTCTCTCACGATGTGTAGCATGTGGTTTTGCTGACAGTGTATAATAGATAGTAGGAAAATAATTAATGGGTGATATAAGCTATACCCTGTCACACAGTAGAATTTAAATTGACATCATTCAAACAATACGTGTTGAGGCAGGGAGGGAAAGAATCTGTTATCTCTGGATAGTCCAATGCAATCCAGGAAACAGTCGTTGAGCTCCTACTATACGTTACCTACTATGCTACCTTATTAGTTATTAAAGATAAGGAAAGGAATAAGGTGGCCCTGCTCCTGAGAAGAAATAGTTAGCAGCTAAGTGTGCCAGGGCTAGCTGATCTGATGCATGGAGACACTACGTACCAATCTATGTACCACTTCTAAGAAGTGCAGGTTAATGGATGTTCCATCCAGAAGGAGCGCCAAGAGTTATCTAGCACCACCACCACTGTCACCTCCCACCATCACCTCACCTTCACCTCCCTATCTGTTGTTGATAGTCCCTCTCCAGTATGACTGCCTAGCATTATCCAGCTTCCGAGTACACAACTCATGTTACAGGGAGCTCACTTGCTTTTGTGGCAGCCCATTTGATCCTCAAGTCATTCTAAAAGTAAACAAAATTCTTTCTGCCACTGAATTAAAATAATGCCACCGTTCTTCCCAGTTCTGTCTCCTGCAGCCACATAAAACAGTCTACTTTCTCAGTCCCAGGACAGCCATTCACATATTTCTAGATACTCCTCTAAAGTCTTATCTTCTCATTTATCTAGTTATTCACTCGACAGTTGCTTTCTGAACATCTCTTATATGCCACTGTGCTAGGGACTAGAGATGCAGAGATGAGTAGGGCAAACTTCTGTCCTCAAGGAGCTCCTAGTCTGGTGGGGAGGCAGCCACTTGAATAGTACCATATGGCAAGCATTCTAGGAGAAGAAGACATGATGTTCTGTGGGAGATGGGGCAGACATCAAACAGCTACACCTAGGGCTGTTAAGGTGTTAAGGAAGTAGAGTTTGAGCTTGGGCTCATTCATTCATTCATTCAGTTTTATTGAGTACCTACTGTATGTCACACACTTTGCTTGGTGCTGGGGATACAATAGCAACCTAAGAATTTACCAGGCAGAGTACTCCAGGTAAAGGGACCAGCATTTGCCAAGTCAAGAAGGCATTTACATACTTAAACGTTTGTTTTAGTTGTTGAGTTTTTACTGTGTTCCTGGCAAAGATGCCAGGCACTGGAGATACCACTATGACGCTGTCCTTGACTTCAAGAAGCTTGTGGTACAAAGTAAACTGGCATTCTAGCATAATGTGATTAGTGGTTGTAATAGATATAGGGTACTAAGGAAGCACATAAGGACACTAAGCTCAGAAGGGGTGTGAAGAGGTGGTATGTTCAGAGTAGGCTTTTTTTTAACTATACGACTGTTATGATGCTTGAACCAAGTCTTTAGGGGCAAAGAAGTATCAGCCAGATGCAGGAGAAAAACTAAGGAAAAAGGAACTGAACATTCAAAGGTAGGGCAGCATGAGAGAATAAAATTTGCAACAAGAGTTCAGTATGACTGAGACAGAAAGTTTGTATGGACCAGTGGCAGGAGATGAGACTGGAAAGTCACATGAGGACTGGCTCCTTAATGACCTTGTGTACTGTACTAAAGTGTTTGGACTTAATCCTGAAGGCAGTGGGAAACCAGAAAAGATCATTAAGGAGGGAAATGACACAATCAGATTTTTCTTTGACAAAAATAACTGATTGCAGTATGGAGGATTAATTCCAGGGGGTAAGCCTAGAGTCAGGAAGGCTGTTTAGAAGGCGGTTGCAGTCAGTCGGGGTGGAGAGGGACTTGCGATAATGAGGGCAGTGGCAGAGAAAACAGGAAAAAGGGCCCAGAGGGGGAACTTGAAGTAGAATTATCAGGGAGAGAAAGACAGAATACACAAAACTGGCACTAAAGTTGTCAGTTTGAAAAATGATGCTAGAAACACAGGACAAAGAGTTGTTTCTTGGGGGTGATGATGAGTTCATCGTTGGTCATGGTGGCTTTGAGTTACCTGAGAGGTGGAAAGATATCTGATAAGCATTTGGTTATGAGTCTGGAGTGCAGTAGAGTGGTCTTGGTATGAAAAAGAATTGCATGTGGAAGTAACAGTCCTTAATTCAACAAATATAAACACTAGAGGAGTTTACAAAGATGACTAAGACAATCTCCGCCCTCCAGGAATCCAGCCTCATTAAGAAAGGAGAGGTAGAAACAACCATGAAAAGGCAAAGTGGAAATGCAGTGATGGAGGTCTGCACAGGATGTTGTGGAAGAACTTAACCTAAGATGCCTAATTTGAGAATAATAGATACTCAGATATTTGTCGAATGAGGGAATTAGTGTATGGGATCAACATAAGAGGCCAAGACTAAAGGCAGGGAGGTTCTAACAATGTTCCAGGGTACAAATTCTGAAGGTTGGACCTGAGATTGGCAGTGGGAGCTCTAGAGAAGATGCTTGAGTCAAGAACGATGTACCAAACTTTGTTCTGGGTGAATGGTAATAGTTGTGATTATTTTATCCTTTCAATTTAACATTCTGACAGTTTGTTACATCCTGGACACACAGAGCTAGATGCCAAGGATGCAAAGATAATTAAGATATGTGCCCTGTTCTTGAAGCTCTTAGTTTAGTGAGACAGACAGACCAAGCTATGAAAATATAGATATTTTAGAATGTAGAATTATGTATTAATTCTACGGTAGAGCTTTGAACTAGTAGAAGCACCATACTGAAATAACTAATCCACATGGGAGAATTGAGAAAAACTTCAGAGTACTGACATTTAAGCTGTTTGTCAGACATGAAAAAAGGGTTGCCAGCAGAGCAAGGAGAGTATGGCATCCTGGGGGTGAAGAATCATGTGAAGATACATGGAATTGTTAAAGGGCATGATTAGGTTCCAGGACCAGTGTAAAACTTGGTGTGACTCAGTTATAGGGATGAAAAACAGGTTTCATCTCATATGCGACGTTCATTTGATTGGTAGGAGCTGATAGATATCACCATCAACTCAGAAAAAGCTAGAAACATAGCCCTCCATTATGTCTGTATCCTGCTGATACTACTTCCTAAATAGTTCTTGTTTCCAACCCCTTCTCTACATCATTCACTGCCAAGCTCAAACCAAGCCTTCTTAAAAGCTGTGTTAAGAAAGATTCTGAGGCCTTATCTGGACTTAACAGGAAAGAGTACTATGATCAATTAGCAACATCTGCCAGGGTTAGTAAAAGTGAGAAATGGCAGGACATATGTCATATTCCTAGGCTAAAGCATAGAGCATGAGATCAGGAATGACAGGAACTTGTGCCTTAGAGTTGTTTTGAGTATGTTAAGATTGAAGCATTTTTTATTATAATGTACATACAAATAAATATTTTATAACAAGTATTTTAATATATTTTTGTTGAACTGACACTGTTTTGCAGTGCTCTATGTTTTAAGAGTGCAGGTTCACTCTTCATCAAATAAATGATAACACACCACTCCCACCACCAAACTTTTAATAGTCCTTCACCACTGACCATTGGATCACACTACGCTTTTCAGTCACCTCTCCCACTTCCCTTTTGGTAACCTCAGTTCTGCTGTCAAGAGTCCAAGGGTTAGTTTTTGTTTTATTTTGTCTTTGTTTTGTATTTTTATATCCCACATATAAGTGGAATTATCTAGTATTCGTCTTTTTCCTTATGAGTTAATTTTACTTGACAATCCCTTCTAGTTCCATCCATGTTAGACAAAACAGCAAGATTTCATCTTTTCTTATAGCTCAGTAGTATTCCATTGAGTATATATAATACATCCAGTTATCTGTTGATTGTTACTTAAGTTGTTTTCCTATCCTGGCTATTGTAGATAGTACTGCAATCTCTCTCTCTCTCTATTTTTTTTTAATTAATGTTTTCATATTCTTTGGATACCTAGAGGTAGAATTGGTGGATCATAGAGTAGTTCCATTTTTAACTTTTTGAAAAACAGCCATACTGTTTTCCAAAGTGGCTGCACCAATTTACAGTCCCACCAACAGTTTACAAAGGTTTCATTTTCTCCACACCCTTGCCAACACTTGTTTCTAGTCTTTTTGATTAAGCCATTCTCACAGGCGTGAGATGATATCTCATTGATTTGCATTTCCCTAATAATAAGTGATAATAAGTATTTTGTCATGTGACCTGGTGGTCATTTGTATGTCTTCTTTGGAGAAATGTCTGCTCAGATCTTCTGTCCATTTTTTGAACAGGTTGTTTTTTGTTGTTGTTGAGTTCTATGAGTTCCTCATATATTTTGAGTATTAACCCTTTCTCAGATAGATGATGTGCAAATGTCATTTAGTTGACTATCTTTTAATTCTGATGATAGTTTCTTTTGCTGTGCAGAAACTTTTTAGTTTTATGTAGTCCAAGATTGATGTACTTAAGAATGGAGATGTTCAGTGGTTAAGTAGATAGACAACTTAGAATACAAATTAGGGATGAAGATGTAGATTCTTATAATTATGTTTTAGATCACAAATATACACTTCTGTAATAGTTCAGATAATAAATATTTTAGTCTTTGAAGGCCATAAGGTCTCTGCTATACCTATTCCGCTTTTCTACTGTAGTGTCAAAGCCACCATAGAAAATATTTAATGAATGGGTATGACTATGTTCCAATAAAACTTTTATTTACTGAAAAAAAAAACACCTGCCATGCTGGATTTGGCCTGTGGTCATAATTTGGCAACCCCTGATGTATATGTTATACAGCATGTAGTCATGGGATGTAATATAGTATAGTTGGCACCTTACAAGACTTAAGATCCAGTTCCAGCTCTATACATACTAACATTGTGACTTTGGAAAGATCAGTTAAACTTTCCTGACTCTATTTCCTCCTATGTAAAATGGAGCTTCCCACTAGTACCTGCTTTACATGCTTCCTGTGGGGGATAACTGAGCTATTCTGTACAAGCACTAATTATAATACCTGGCATATAATAAATGCTCAATAAATGTTTGATATATTACTAGCACACATATTGTTATCAGAAATGTTTATGTTGTTAGAGATTTTTTATTAAAATCATAAAAGTGAGTGGAGACACTGAGGAGAAGTGAGCTGAGCAAAAAAGAAGAGAGTGTCAAAATGTAAGGAGCAAACAGGCAAAAAACAAAGAAGCATCCAGCAACATTGTAGGAGGGGACTCAAAAATAAGTAGTGTACAAGAATCTGAGGACGGAAACTGTTTTGAGAAAAGGGTAAGAGGCAAAGTTCAAAAAATGGACAAAGGACATGAAAAGGCGATTATCAAAAGACATACAAATAAACCTTAAAATATAAAAAGATGTTTGATTTCACTAATAGTCAAAATCATGAAAATAAAATTATTTGTTATAGCTTTTTGTCTATGAGATTGGTAAATATTTAAAAGATTCACATAGTGTTACCAAGGCTATGAGGAAACAGGCACTCTTATGTACTTAATGGCAAGAATGTAAATTTTTTATGAACTTTTTTGGACTTTCCAGAGGATTGTTTAGCAATATGTAACAAAATGAAAAAATAAGCATTTTCTATGAGATAGCAGTCTTCTTCTGGAAATTTACCCCAAAGGAGCACAAATGCATTTTTTAAATACATAAAGTGATGCTGGACCCAGCATCGCAATAGCAAAAACAACCTAAAAGATTCAACTATCAGAGAGTTCTTATGGCAGATATGTACAATGGAATACTATACAGCCATTAAAAGTTATGAAATAGCTCTATACTTACTGGTATGGAATGATGGCCATGACATATTGTGGTAGGTTATGAAGCAGCAGTGTAACACTTTCCCCATTAAGTAAAACTTTGATTACTAATAAACAGTTCTCCTGAGGGGGTGGAATATAGTGAGATTTCAAGTCTTTGCACTAAAGTTTAAGTAGTTGAATAGTTGAATGTTATTTTACTGAGTGTATGTCATTTTATAGAAACACATATGCAGTTAAACCAGATCTCTGAAAAAGATTAAGTTCTAAATTTGGAGCAGTTGCTAATTTTGATTTTTTATAAATACTCCTAAGGACTTGCAAAATTCACAAATATTTAATAATCAGCTTTCACTATCCAAATTTAACATACCACTGGCAATAACTATTTAAAACAAAGAAAGAATTTGGAGAGCATTTTTTTTGCTGATATCAAATGCTGCTCCAATAAGATGAAGATTAAAAATTACTCATCACTGGTGACCCTGGTAAAAGGAGTTTCAGTGGAACAGACAGTTGCAGAGTCAATGAGAAAGAAGTAGATAAAGCAAGCAATTTGTAAAAGGAAAGAGAAGGAAAGAAATAGACAATCAATCTAGGGAGATATAGAGTCAAGGAAAGTTTCCTTGACAGTGAGAGTGGAAAGAAATATCAAAACAAATAACATTACAAGCTTTTTCATTTCTTATTTTTTAATATTCTTTAGTTCACATATTTGTATGCACAGGAATATTCTGGAAACAACCCTTATAATTGGTATATATTATTGGTATATTATCATTCCCATTGTACATAGACATGGGGAACCTAAGACTCAGAGAGGTGAAGTGGTTTGCCCCAGGTATCACAGAGAGTGAACCACATTTATGTGTACCAGTTGGGGTCCACCCACTGGTTAAGCCCTGAAAATACTGACATGGATAAAATGTGGCCACTAACAAAAATATCCAGACCCTTCTCCAACCAGAGTCTTCCTCATGGTTTTAGGTTCTTTTTCTGCCTATCCTGGGCAGGTCATGGCAAACCAAGAATCTAGATGTGGATTGTTTGCTTCCTGCTTGGGATAAGAGAAGAAAGTCAAGCATGGGAGGGCAAGTGGTTATTCGTGACAATGAATGAAGTTGAGTATATTGAAGACTGAGAAGAATCTCTTGGATTTGGCAAATACTGGTATACTTTCAGTGGTGAAAAAATAGAGACTGAAGAGCAAATGAACAAGAGAAAAATAAAGAGAGAGAGGGGGCCTAGTAAAATATGGATAATTATTAAAGCACTTATTTTTCATACTCAAATGATAGCGTTTTGGTCAGTGAGAAACCTTTAAAGCCTGCTTTTATGTGTTTTTCTAAATGAACCCATCATCTCTTCAGTGCATCTTTGATATCTGGTGAATAGTTTCCCCAGTTCACCTTGAACTTGCCCCACTCCATCCCTAGAATCAGCCATTTCTCTCCAGAGCCCTTGTTTTTGTTAAGAGGAAATGGTAGTTCAGTACCATAGTCTAAGCACAGGGTATGTACATTACTACCATGCATTGCTTTTAGGCCTTTTCTGTAGACTTAAGAAATATATATTTTTAGGAATTATGATAATTTATAGAATGGACTATAGTAGTAAAATAATAATAATAATATAAGTGATATTCTGAAGTGAGGGGGAAAAGGGGTAGAAAATGTTCTTTCTAGCAGAATACGAGCTAATAAATGTGGAAAGAAAATAAGGATAGAAAATCACTGTTTTGCAGCCCTCAATATAATTGATTCTAGCAACTATTATCAAATAGATGTCAAAACCATTGAATAAAAAGTTCTTGGGGAACAGGATATTCACATTCTCAAATTATCATCCCTTAGATTCTTTGCTGATTACAAAGGGGGAAATGTACATTGACAATGGGAAAATCTGATAGTCACTAGGTTAAATAAGTGATTAAGCCCAGCATTGTCAATACCAGGACAATCTGACATTGTGCCTCCTGATGTGATATAATAAGAAGTACAGAGCACCATTTATGAAACATTCTTATTAAAAATGTTTAACTTAAATCTAAATATGAAAACACAATTACATAATTAGAGTGTGGAACATCCAGTAAGTCGACTGATCAGAAAGCCATTATGAAAACACAAAAGAAGGTAGAGGAATTGATCTATGTTGAAAGAAAACAGTGTGCTCTAGCCATCAAATGCAGTGTGTCAACCTTGAATGGATTCTGAATTGGCAGGAGAGGGAGGATCATAAAAAGCTATGATATGCAGTTTTTAAAAATCATTTGGTTAACTTGAATATAAGAGGCTTCCCCCTTCCATCCTCTCTCAACACACAAATTTCTGCTGAGTACTCACTGTTCTGTATTCTGGGAATAATGATGAACAGATAATAGCCTGTCCTCAAGGATTGCACAGTAGAGAAGGCGTGGGGGGTATATGGAAGGTGGAAAATATAGCACATGTGATGAGCAATATTACAGCATCACACACAGCAATGTGATAGTGATGCGGTGCCTGGGGGGTACCTCAGAAAGGTTGGTCAGGAAATCTTTTCTGAGTAGGTGTTGTTGAAACAGAAGCCTGAAAAGTGAAAAGAAACTCCCCCACACAGAGATGGAGAAGTCTTCCAGGAAGAGAGAAGAGCGTTTCAAAAGCTCAGAGGCAGGAAAGGACTTCCTTGGCCTGCTTGAGAAGCTGAAAGTCCAGTGTGGCTAGAGCATAGTTACTGAAGGCGAGCAATACAAGCTGAGTTCTGATGGGGTCAGATCACAGTGGCCATCATAAGGGGTTTGAGCTTTATTCTCAATAAGGTGGGAAGCCATTGGAAGGTTCTGAGCTGCAGAGTGATAGAATCTGATTTAAACTCTTACTCTACAAAGGGCTATTGTATAAGCGATCACTAACACAAGGTGAAATGGACTACACTGCATCCAGAGAAATTTGGTAAAACAATTCAGGAGATTGTTACCAAGAAAGGTTGAAAAGTTTTGTTTACTGGTATAAAGCTAATTTCTTAGTATGATTTAGCAAGTAGCCAGAAAGATGATTCCTCTTACACTTGTCGGCTTTGACAATTTACCCTTAGTGTCACAGTCACTGGGGAAGTTAAGCCTCATATTTAAGTCTCCTGACTCTCAGTGTTCTTTTCACAAAATTAATTGCTTGTAGCACACCAGTGAAAGATTGGGGAAGGCAGAAATACAGCAATTCCTTTCCTAAGAACTCCTGAAAGCTCGATTTTAATACACATATGAGTTAGTTTAACAGAGCAGATTACCACCAGCAACTGAACCTCAAACCTCAACCTTAAATCAGTCCAACCATTCTTTTTTAAATGACTGTTTCATTAGTTCATAGCACCACAGAAGCTTCAGGAGAGTAGATTTTGCACTCAGAGTCCATGTGTATCACACCGCACCCTCCATCAGAGTGCCAGTGCCATCACCACTGTCATTTGTGCTTTCATCCCAGGTTCCCTCCTCCCCGCTCTGCCCCTCTGTAACCAGTCTTGAAATGGATATTGGTGTGCTATTGCAGTATGTGGTTTGCTTTTGAGGATTGCTAAACCTATTTCCAACATGGCTGCACCATAGATACAAATGTATGAGGCTTCTAATGTTGCCCTATCCTCGCCTGCATATTTGTTATGATCTTTTTTCATTCTAGCCCTCCTAGTAAGTAGGAAGTGGTACCTTGTTGTGATTTTGGCTTGCATTTCCCTAATGACCAATAACATTAAACATCTTTTCATGTCCTTATTGTCCATTTGTTTATCGTCTCCATAATTATCTACTCAGATCCTTTGCCCATATTTAATTTGAGTTGTCTTTTTATTATTGAATTGTAAGAATTCTTATATATTCTGGGTGCAAACGTCTGAAAAGATAAATTATTTGAAAAGTTTTCTCCCATTTTATTTGTCTTTTTACTTTCTTAATGGTGTACTTTGAAGCCCAAAAGAATTTAATTTTGATGAAATCCAATTTATTTTTGTCCTTTTGTTGTTTGTGCTTTGGTGATATATCCAAGAAGGCTTTGCCTAATCCAAGGTTATGAAGATTTATTCCTGTGCTTTCTTTTAAGAGTTTCATAGTTTTAGTCTTTACAATTAGTATTTACATCAAAGTCTGGGACCCATTTTGAGCGAATGTTTATGTATGGTATGAGTAGGGATCCAAATTGAGTCTTCTGCACATGAATCCAGTTGTCATAACACCATTTGTTGAAAAGATGATTCTTTGTCTATTGAGTTATCTTAGTACCTTTGTTGAAAACCAGTTGACTGTAATTGTGTTTATTTATTGACTCAGTTCTGTTCCATTGGTCTATATGTCTGTCTTTATGCCACTACCACACTGTTTTGATTAAGAGTTTTGACAAATGTATAATGTCATATATCCACCATTACAGAATCATATAGTTTCACCATCCTAAAAATTCCATGTTCTACCTAATTATTGTTTCCCAACCCTCCAAGCCCCTAGCAATCACTAATTGTTTTACTGCCTGTTAAGTTTTGCCTTTTCCAGAATATCATATAGTTGGAGTAATATAGTATATAGTACTGTCAGATTTGGTCCTTTCACAAAGCAATATAATTCAAATATTCTCCATGTCTTTCTGTAGTTTGATAGCTCATTTAAAAAAATTCAACTTGCTCCCCTGCTTGGCTCAAATGGCTAAGGTGCAGGATATGAAAGCCATGGACCTAGGTTCAAGGGGCAAAAAAATCAGCTGTATTAAGGTATAATTCACATACAAAATTATAAGACATTCAAAATGTACATAGTGATCATCTGATCTACATAGACATTGTGGAAGGATTCCTCTCAACTAATTAACACATCTATCACCTAACATATTTCTGTTTTGGGGAGGGTGGGGGAGTATTTAATTTCTACTCTCACAATCATTTTTTAAAATTTCTGAATAATATTCCAATGTATGGTTGTAACACAGTTTCCATATCCATTTTCCTATTGATGGACATTGGTTACTTCTAAATTTTGACAATTATGAATAAATCTGCAATGAGCTTTTGTGTGCAGGTTTTTATATGGACATACTTTCCAACTCAATTGAGTAAATACCTATAACCATGATTGCAGAGCATAATTGTTTTGAGGTTCATTCATGTTGTACTTTGTATCAGTATTTTATTCCTTTTTAAATCTCTGGTTAGTATTTCATTATATGGATATGCCACATTTTGTTTATCCATGCACTATTTGATGATCTTTTGTTTTTTTTCTCATTTTTGGCTATTTATAGAACAGAATATAGCTGCTGTGAACATTCATATACAAATCTTTGTGCAGACATATTTTTTATTTCTATTGTGAATGGAATTGCTGGAATATATGATAATTTTATGTTTACCTCATTTATGTTTCACCTCTTAAACTGTTTTCTGCAGTGTTTGTATCACTCTATAATCCAACCAACAATGCATGAGAATTTCTATTTCTCAATATTCATGATATTTACTGTCTTTTTTCATTATAGTCATTCTAGTGGATAAGTGGTATCTGACTGTGGTTCTAATGTGCATTTCCTAAATGATTAATGCTATTGACCATCTTCTCATGTATTTATTAACTACTCATATATTTTCTTTGGTGAAATGCCTACTCATATCTTTTACCCATTTTTAAATTGGGTTGTCTGTTTTATTATTATTGAATTATAAGAGTTCTTTGTATATTCTTCATTGGACATGTAATTTGTAATTATTTTCTCCTAGTCTATTATTTGTCTTCTTATGTTCATAACATTGTCTTTATTACACATTTTAATTTTGGTAAAGTCTAATTACCAATTTTTTGTTTTATGGATAATGCTTTTGTTGTTGCATCCAAGAAATCTTTGCCTTACCAAGGTCTCAAAGATTTTCGCCTACATTTTCTTTTAAAAGTTTTAGTTCTTACATTGTCTCATCCATTTTGAGATGTTTTGTGTGTAGTATGAGGTAAAGATTAAATTTCATCTTTTTGCATGTTTATGTTCAATTGTCCCAGCACTACTCATTGAATTTCACCACATAATTTCAAAGGTTTGAAAACTTTTCTATTTTTGAAAACTTTAAAACCTGCAAAAGAGATGAATGAATAGCATGAGGAGTCATATACCTTTCACATAGCTTCACAAATTGTTACTAATTTCTCATATTTGTTCTCTCTCTCCAAATGCACACACACACACACACACACACACACGCACACTTATTTTTGGCTGAGTCATTTGAAAGTAAGCTACAAATATAAGGACACATCACTCCTAAGTACTTCAGTATTCATCTTCTAAGAAAAAGAAGTCTTCCAGCATTAATCAACATTGCTTCAACAATATCATTTACTATAGACCTTCCTGATTTAGGTATTGACCAATCCATTTTTAATGATCTGTTCCAATATTTTTCTAGTTTATCACATTTAAATACATAACCTGACGGTTATTTTTCTCTTTTACTCAAGGCAGTAATACAAATCCTTTTCTCCATTCTTTAGACATTTCACCGTTTATTAAAATTCTTTAAAATAATTTTTTTTCAGAGCCTACCATATGCCAAGTACTTCACTAGGTACAGAAAGAATAAAGATGATCCAGCAATCCCACTCCTAGGCATGTACCCAGAGAATACAAAATCTTTAATCAGGAAAAATATCTGCACCCCATTGTTCACAGTAGCATAGTTCACAGTAACCAAGACATGGAAACAACCTACATGCTTATCAAATATGACTGGACAAAAGAAGCCATGGCATATATACTTGATGGAATTTTATGCAACTAGAAAAAAGATGAAATCATGTCTTTTGCAGCAATCTGAATGGAACTGGAGGTGAGCATACTAAGTGAAATAAGCCAGAAAGAAACAAGAAGCACAGGATGGTTTCACTCATATGTGGAATATAAAGTAACAAAACAAATAAACAGATAAATCTCGACAAAACTCACAGGAAGCATGACTGTGTCTACCAGGATGGTGGAAAGAGTAAGGGAATGAAGAAATTAACAAATTGGTGGCAAAGGTTACTAAAACTCTACTTGTGGCTATGGTATATAAAACCCACAGAGGGAAGTGGGTTCAACAGCTTGAGTATGGCTTTGTAAACAAAATAAATAATAATAAAATTATCTGTATGTATAAATTACTCATTTTTATTTATTAAATAAAAATAATAGATATAAATTTTAAAAAATATTGAGAGAAAAGAAAGTATAAAAGTGAATAAGACAGTTCTTGCTCTCAAAGTGTTTATAGTCTCATGGAGGAGGTAAAGAAAATAATAGTTGTAAGCCATTTTGATAGTAGAGGTATGAATAAACTGCTGAATCACAAAAAAAGGAATCTCAACTTGGGAAAGGGAGGTGGTGCCTCAGGGACATCTTCATAGCTGATTCTTAAAGGATGAGTAGCTGATTATCAGACAAAGGAGATAGAACTCATTCTGTGTCCAAGACTATATACGTGAAAATCTCCAAAGGCTTGAAGAATATGTTAGGCTTGGGATAGAGTGAAAGCTGGATTTGATAAAGATTTGGATACCTGAGGGGAATGGTGAGATAAAGAAGTCCAAGAAATAAAGACACAATTATAAAGGGTTTGGAAACCCAGTTCCAAGATGGCCGACTGTTGAGATCTTGGGCTTGTCTCATTCCCCACAGAAAAACCAAGAAACACCTATTTGGCAGCTACATTTTTTGAAAAAATGAAACAGGACCAACATTTCCACATAGAGAAGGGGACACATGCCTCCATGAAATTTGTCTCAGTGCCTTATGACCCTGTTTAGAGAATCCTGGCCACCAGCAAACACCAGAAAACCAACACTCACAGAGCTAAAGGACTTTCTGCCACAGCAAGCATTTCCATACCTGGGAACTGGCTTTCGGTCACTGAGAGGGAATTCTTGCTGTGAGGTGGAAAGAAATGCTGCTTCCTCACTGTGCTGGTACTGGAGGCTACCATTGTGGGAAAGCCCCGAGAAGAAAGTGTCCCCTCTCCACCATTAGAACAATGGTTCAAAACTGTTGACACTTACTGTTGCCTTTCCACAGACAACCAGGTCAAGCAGCAACCCAGCAGATAGTTGTCTGTTTCCTGGCAAGGGACATTCCATTCTACCCCAATCCTGGAAGGGCTTACTAAAACAGCAACCCACTGGCCTGCAGCTATAGCAAAATAGCTTCCTATCTGATTTTTGCCTCCTAAAATTCCAACTCAACACCTCAGGTCTTATTTACCATGCCCTTCTGGGACTGCCTCTTTTCTGGAGGACTGCAGGACTTTCACAAAGGATGGTACTCCACTAAGAACAGCTCCTGGCTCTCTCTCCTTTCCGCATGGTCTTTGTTGTTCATGCCTGTGACAACCCTATAGATGGGGCTCATAGACCTCAACACAGGTCTCACATTAGAGCTTCGACAAATCTAACAAGTGTTGATATCATACAACTAAAGAAACTCCAGCATTACAGACCAACACCCAGGTCTAGTCTGTGCAAGTCTGTACCCTAACCAAAGGCCTTTACATCAGGGAAGCTTAACACATTGAAATAAACACAGAATGCTGAAAAGTCTAAGATACAGAGAAATATGCATGAAATAATGTACCAAAACAAAACCCCAAGAGAAAATCTGAATGAACCAGACTTAAGGAAACTACCAGATTGAAGACTCTAAAGCCTGTTTTAATGATATTCACTGAAATCAGGAAAATAATGGAAGGACAAAAAGAGAACTACAACAACGATAGAAAACATATGAGGCAGGTCCAAAGAGAATTCGTGGAGCTAAAGAACACAATTGTTGAATTAAAGAACATAATAGGGGGGCTCAATAGTAGGCTAGAAGAAGCCTCCAATATAATCAGTGAGCTAGAAGATAGGGTAGTAGAATGCAACTTAAGCAGACCAGCAAAGAGAAAGAATTAAAAGAAATGAAAACAGAATACAAAACATGGGATATCATCAAGAGTAACAACATTTACATCATATGGGTCTCAGAGGAGAAGAGAGAGAGAAGGAGTCAGAAACTATTTGAAGAAATAAAAGCTGAGACTTTCCCTAGTCTGAGGAAGGAAACAAACCTCCAGATCCAGGAAGCTCAAAGAGTTCTAAACAGATCCACAGCAAGACAAATTGGCATTAACATGTCAAAAATATAATGAAAGAATCTTAAAAGCAACTAGAGAAAAATGAGTAACATGGAAAAGAGCCCCCCCCCCCCGTATTTCTCAGTTGAAACTTTACATGCCAGAAGAGAATGTCATGATATATTCAAAGTGCTGAAAGAAAAGGACTTCCAACTGAGGATACTCTGTGAGATTATCACTTAAAATTTAAAGAATTATAAAATAGCTCTTCAGATAAGCAAAAGTTAAAGGAATTTATCACCACAAAACCAGCTTTACAAGAACTAAAGGAAGTTCTACAAAATGAAAAGAAATCCCACTTAAAAGCACCAAGATTTCAAAATATAAAATGTGCAGTTGAGGAGAGTAAAAATGTAGACTGTTAGAATAAGCTCAAGACTAACTTGCTTTCAAGTAAAAACAGGTTATATGCGTAGAAATTTTTATTGTAAACCTTAGGTAACCCAAAAAAATAACTCCGGAGGAATAAAAAGAAGAAAATAAAAAGAGAAACTAAACATGACATAACCGCTTTCAAATCATGTAAGAAGAGAAAGAGATAATAAATGTACTGTCTACAACAACACCCAGAAAACAATTAACAAAATGGCAATAAACAGTTACATTTCAGTAATCACCCTAGAAGTTAGTGAGTTGAATTCATCAATCAAAAGGTATACAGTGGCTGAATCATGGATTAAACAACATAACCCAACTTCCTGTTGCATTCAGAAGACTCATTATCCATTCAAAAGATAAACATAAGCTTAAAGTCATTGGTTAGAAGATAGTTCTACAGTAAAATGGTAACAAAAAAGCAGGAACAGCCATACTTTTAGCAGATAAAATAGACTTCCAACTGAAGATAACAAGGTGGACATTATATAATGATTAAGATATCAATTCAGCAAGAAGACATAGCTCTTATTAATATATATGTACCAAATGAGGGAATATCAAAATACATAAACCCATTATTAACAGAACTAAAGAGAAACATTGACAGCCATACAATAATAGCAGGAGACTTCAGTGCACCACTTAAAACAATGGACAGATCAACCAGTCAGTAAATTAACAGGACAACAACAGCTAAATGAGAAATTAGAACAGATGGGTTTAATAGATATATACTAAACACTACATCCAACAACTGAAGAATTCACATTTTTTCAAGTGCTTATGGAACATTTTTGAGGATAGACTATATGTTGGGAAATAAAACATGTCTCAACAAATTTACAAAGATTGAAATCATACCAAGCACATTCTCCAGTCACAATGGCCTAAAGCTAGAAATGAACCACAAAAAGAAAACTGGAAGATTCAAAAATATATGGAGGCTAAACAGCACACTTCTTAATGACTCTTGAGTAAAAGAAATTAAAGAAGAATTTGAAAAGTACTTGGAGACAAACAAGAATAAAGACATGGACTATCAGAACTTACGGGATACAGCAAAAGCAGTACTAAGGGGGAAATTTATTGTAATCCAGACCCTAAGAAACAAGAAAAATTTCAAATAAAAATCTACCCTACATCTAAAGAACCTAGGAAAAAGAACAGTTGTAGCCAAAGTCAGTAGAAGGAAGGAAATATTGAAAATTCAAGCAGAAATAAATGAAATAGAAAAAAAGACAATTCAGAAAATCAGTGCAACCTAAAGCTTATTCCTTGAAAAAAATAAACAAAATTGACAGACGTTTGGCTAGGCTCAATAAGAAAAAGATAGAAAACTCTAGTAATGAGACTCACTAATGAAAAATGAGAAGTTATAACAAATATCTCAGAGATACAAAACATCATAAAAGACTACAGTGAACAGCTGCATGCCAAGAAATTGAACAACCTTGAGGACATGGACGGAGTTTCAGAGCTACCAAGACTGAATCAGGAAGAAATGTAAAATCTGAACAGGATTATTATAAGCAAAGAAATCGAAGAAGTCATCAAAATCTCCCGAAAAATAAAAGCCCAGGATCAGATGGCTTTAGTGGTAGGTTTTACCAAACCTTCAGAGAAGAGTTAAAACCTATTATTCTCAAACTTTACCCCACCCCCCAAAAAACTGAGGAACAGGGAACTCTTGCTATGAGCCCAACATTGCACTAATACTAATACCACACTGTCTACTAAAAGCAGATAAAGATCACCAAGAAAGAAAATTACGCACCAGTATCTCTAATGTACATAGATATGAAACCCTCAACAAAATTTTAGCAGACTGAATCCAACAATACATCAAAAGGATCATCCATCATGACCAAATGAGATTAATCCCAGGGATGCAAGGATAGTCTGACATATGAAAATCTATTAATATATACACACCACATCAGGAGAGCAATCATATGATCATATCAATAAATGCAGAGAAAGCTTTTGACAAGATTCAGCACCCATTTATGATAAAATCTCAACAGAAAGTTGGAATAGAAGGAATATACCTTAACATAATACAGGCCATGTATGATAATACCACAGCCAACATCTTACTCAGTGTTGAAAAACTGAAAGTGTTTCCTCTAAGATCAGGAACAAGATGAAACTGTTCACTCTCACAAGTACTAGTTAACATCATACTGAAGGTTCTAACCAGAGAAATTAGATATAAAGAAAAATAAGAGGAATCTAAATTAGAAAAGTAGAACTATCACTATTTGCAAATGACATGCAAATATATGTAGAAAACCCTAATTCAAACTATTAGAATTAATGAGTATAGTAAAGTGTTAGACTTCTAAACATATATACAAAAATCTGTTGCATTTTTTATGAAACAATATGGTAGAAAAGAGTGAAATCAAGCAAACTCCCATTTACAATAGAAACAAAAATAATTAAATGCCTAAGAATATACTTGATAAAGGTGGTGAAAGACCTGTAAAATGAAAACTATAAGACTTTCTTAAAGGAAATGAAGGAAGATACAAAGATATGGAAAGATATCCTGTGTTCATGGTTGGGAAAAATTAACAAAAGCAATATGCAGGCTTAATACAATCCCCATCAAAATCCCAGTGGCAGTTTTCAAAGAATTTTAAAATTTGTATGGAATCACAAAAGACCCTAGATAGCCAAAGCAATCATGATTAAAAAGAACAAAATTGGAGGTATTTCACTCCCAGATCTTGATCTATACTATAAAATGATAGTGATCAAAATTGTATAGTACTGAAATAATAGCAGAGACATATATCAGTGGAATAGAACTGAATCACCAGAAATAGGCTTGCACATATATAGTTAGTTAATTTATGAAGGAGCCAAGAGCATATGAAAGAGAAAGGAAAAATCTTTTCAATAAATGCTCTTGGGAAAACTAGAAAGGTATATGCAAAAGAATGAATCTAGACCACTAACACCATAATTTAAAATTAATTCAAAAATGGATAGAGACTTGGATGTAAGACCAGAAACCATATAGTACTTAGAATGTAACATAGGCAAGTCTTTCTGTTACATCAGTATTAGAGAGGTATGGGGACTCCACTCCACTGTCAGTGGAAACAAAAACAAAAATAAATGGGACTATATCAAACTAAAAAGCTTCAATGCAATGAAGGAAACTGTCACCAAAACAAAAAGACATCCTACTGACTGAGAGAAGATATTTGCACACCGCACATCTTACAAGGATTTAATATCCAAAATATATAAAAGAATTCATAAAACTCAACAGAAAAACAACCTAGTCAGTTGGAGTGCGCTCAGTGAAATTGTGGTGGGTGTAGCCATGAGCAGAAATCAACCAAAGAGCTCAAACCCTCCCACAACCATTTCACTCCAAAGCCTGGGGGCCACTGAGCGGAAATCCCTCCCACCACATATCCACCCACCGGAAATCCCGCCCATTGGATACCTCACCCACTGGATTACAGTGAGAAGCAGTTCAAACTTCAGTGCTACCCACTAGCGCCACTTGTGGGTAGAGCCAAAACTGCAGCCTGATTGCCAATCCTGGGCAAATCAAACCTACTCAATGCCAGGGAAACCGAACCCTCAGAAATATAAATAGAATGCTGAACAGAGCAAAGGCACAGAGAAATATATGTGAAATGATGGATCCAATCAAAAATCCAGGGGAAAATCTGAATATAGCAGACGTATGTAAATTGCCTGAAGAGGAATTTAGGGTAACAGTGATTAACATACTGGTGGAAATCCAGAAATCAGTAGAGGCAGGAAGTGAGAATGTCAGGAGGCAAAAAGAATAAAAACAAGACATCAAACAGGTAAGAGACATGATGGCTCAATTAAAGAACTCAATAGAGGGACTCAACAATAGGATGGATGAAGTTTCCAATAGAATCAGTGATCTGGAAGGGGGGACTCAATCAAGAAAACCAGCAGAGAGCTAAAATATATTCAAAGAATAGAAAACAGCATTGGAGACCTCTGGGATAATATCAAAAGGAGTAACATTCACATCAAATGGGTCCCAGAAGAAGAGAGAAAAAAGGGGGCAGAAACAATATTTGAAGAAATAATGGATGAGAATTTTCCCAATACAAAGAATGAAGCAAGCCTGCAGATCCAAGAAGCTGAAGGAGTTCCTAACAAAAGAAACCCAAACAGAAATACACCTAGATGCATCGTCATAGAAATGTCAAAAATACAAGATAAAGAAAGACTGTTAAAAGCAGCCAGAGAAAATCATGTCACATGCAGAGAAGCCCCCATAAGATTGTGAGCAGACTTCTCAAATGAAACTCTACAGGCCAGAAGGGAATGGGATAATATATTCAAAGTGTTGAAAGAAAAGGATTTTCAACCTAGGATAATATATCTGGCAAGATTATCATTCAGAACTGAAGGAATGATAAAAACCTTTGTTGACTAGCAAAAGTTAAAGGAGTATATCACCTCAAAACCAGCTTTGCAAAAAGTATTAAAGGATGCTAAATAAAGCATAAAGAAATCACACAGAAAAACAGTATGACAACAAATATAAAAGTGGGAAAGAAGAGAAGAGAAAAAAATTGTGGATAGTTAGAATGAGTGGAAGACTAATATGCTTTCAAATAAAATCAGGTAGTAAACAGAACTGTGAATGCTAACTTCAGGGTAACCTGAAAATACGTCCCCACGGAAGAAGCAAAGAAAACAAAAGGCAAAATCAATCAAAACATAACTGCACCCATCCAATCTAAAAAGAGAAAGAGAACAAAATCATCATCATACAAAAGACAAATTATAAAATGACACTAAGCAACTATATATATATGTGTGTGTGTGTATATATATATATATATATATAAATAATCACCCTAAACGTTAATGGACTGAACTCACCAGTCAAATGATGCAGAGTGGCTTAATGGATTAAAAACATAACCCAATCTTCAGCTGCATTCAGGAAACCCACCTTCCTCCAAAAGATAAGCAAGGGCTCAAAGGCAGTGGCTGGAAGACAATCCTACAGTCCAGTGGCAACCACAAAAGAGCAGGAACAGCTATAATCATATCATAAAAACATACTTCCATCTAAAAAGCATAACAAAAGACAGAGATGGACACTATATAATGATTAAAGGATCAACCCAGCAGGAAGACCTAATGCTAATTAACAAATATACACCAAATCAAGGAGCATCAAAATATATCAAGCAAGTATTATTATACCTGAAGGTAGACATTGACAGCAACACAATAATAGTGAGGGACTTCGACACCCCACTTACATCAATGGACAGATCAACCAGGCAGAAAATTAACAGGGAAACAGCCACTTTAATTGACCATCTGGAACAGATAGGCCTTATAGGCATATACCGATCACTTCACCCAATGACTACAGATTTCACTTTCTTTTCAAGTGCTCATGGAACATTCTCAAGGACAGATCATATGTTGGGACACAAAACATCTCTCAACAAATTTACAAAGATTGAAGTCATACCAAGCATCTTCTCTGACCACAATGTCTTAAAACTAGAAATCAACTACAAAAAGAAAGCTGGAAAATCCTAAACCATTTGGAAACTCAACAATATGTTCCTGAAGGATTCTTGAGTAAAAGAAGAAATCAAAGATGAGTTTTAAAAATATTTAGAGACAAATGAAAATGAGGATACAAGCTACCAGAATCTATGGGATGCAGCAGAAGTGGAACTAAGGGGGAAGTTAATTGCAATCCAGGCCTATCTCAAGAAACAAGAAAAATCACAAATGAATAACTTAACTCTACATTTAGAACAACGAGAGAAGAACAATTAAAGCCAAAAATCAGCAGAAGAAAGGAAATAATCAAAATTCGAGCAGAAATAAATGAAATAGAAAACAAAAAGACAATCTAGAAGATCAATGAAACCAAAAGTTGGTTCTTTGAAAAAATAAACAAAATTGACAAGCCATTGGTGAGACAAAGAAAAAAGGGAGAAAACTCTCATAACTAGAATCATAAATGAAAGGGGAGTAGTTAAAACAGACACCACGGAAATTCAAAACATCATACGGGACTACTATGAACAGATCTATGCTGCCAAAATGGACAGCCTTTAGGACATGGACAGATTTCTAGAAAAACGTAGTCTACCAAGACTGAACCTGGAAGAATTGGAAAACCTGAAGAGAACAATCACAAGCCAAGAAATTGAAGTAATCAAGGGCCTTCTCAAAAATAAAAGTGCAGGACCAGATGTCTTTTCTAATGAATTTTACCAAACCTTCAGAGAATTAACACCTATTCTTCTCAAGCTCTTCCAAAATACTGAAGAACAGAGAACTCTCCCAAATACTTTTTATGCGGCTAATATGACATGATACCAAAAGCCGACAGAGATGTCACCAAGAAAGAAAATTACAGACCAATATCTCTTATGAACATAGATGCAAAATTCGCAACAAAAGATTAGCAAACTAAATTCAACAATGCATCAAAAAGACCATCCATCATGACCAAGTGGGGTTCATCCCAGGGATGCAAGTATGGTTCAACATACATAAATCTATCAATGTCATACACCATATCAACAAGAGCAAAGAAAAATATGATCATATCAGTAGATGCAGAGAAAGCTTTTGACAAGACCCAACACACATTTATGATTTTTAAAAACCCTCCATAAATGGGAATAGAGGATTCATACCTCAACATAATAAAGGCCATATGTGAAAAACCCATAGCCACCATCATAGTCAATGACGAAAAATTGAGAGCATTTCCTCTCAGCTCAGGAACGAGGCAAAGTTGTCCACTCTCACCGCTGCTATTTAACACTGTACTGGAGGTCTTAGTCAGAACAACTAGGCAAGAAAAGGAAATAAAAGTAATCCAAATTGGAAAGAAGAAAGTAAAACTCTCATTATTTGTAGATGACATGATTATATATATATTGAAAATCCCAAAAACTATCAAAAAACTTATAGAACTCATCAATGAATACAGTAAAGTGGAAGGCTGCAAAATCAATACACAAAAATATTTTGCATTTTTATACTCAAACAATACGCTAGAAGAAAACGAAATCACGAAAATCACACCATTTAAAATAGAAGTTAAATGAATGAAATACCTGGGCATATACCTAACAAAGGAAGTAAAATATCTATACAATGAAAACTACAAGTCCTTCTTAAACAAAATAGAGGAGGACACAAAGAAATGGAAAGACATCCCCTGCTTGTGGCTGGGAAGAATCAGTATCATAAAAATGGCCATCTTACCCAAAGCAATATATAGGTTTAATGCAATCACCATTAAAATCCCACAAGCTTATTTCCAGGAAATAGAACCAAAAAAATCTTAAAATTTGTATGGAACAACAAAAGACTCCAAATAGCCAAAGCAATCATTAGAAAAAAAAAATGAATCTGGAGGGATCACACTTCCATACTTTGAACTATAGTACAAAGCAATAGTGATGAAAACAGTATGGTACTGGCATAATAACAGAGGCACAGAGCAGTGGAATAGAACTGAATCACCAGAAACCTACCCACTCACATAGTCAGTTAATCTATGAAAAAGGAGCCAAAAGTTTTCAATGGAAAAAGGAAAGTCTTTTCAACAAATGGTGTTGGGAAAACTGGACAGCCACATGCAAAAGAATGAAGCTAGACCACTCTCTACCAGTATTCACAAAAATCAACTCAAAATGGATTAAAAACCTGGACATAAGACCAGAAACCATAAAGTTCTTAGAAGACAACATAGGAAAGACTTTCCATGACACCAGTCGTAGAGAATTCTTTGGGGACTCAATCCAATATCAAGTGAAGCAATAAGAAAAATAAACAGCTGAGACTACATCAAACTAAGGAGTTTCTTCACAACAAAAGAAAACATCACCAAAACCAAAAGGAAACCTACTAACTGGGAGAAGATATTTGCATTCAATATTTCCAACAAAAATATACAAAGAACTCATAAAATTCAACAACAGAACAGGCAATCCAATCAAAAAGTAGGAGGAGGAATTGGAGAGTCACTTTTCTGAAGAGGATATACAGATGGCCAACAGGCACATGAAATTATGTTCCTACTCACTGGCTATCAGGGAAATGCAAATTAAAACAACAATGAGATTCACCTTACACCTGAAAGACTGGGTGTTATCCAAAAGTCTGGAAAGAACAAACGTTGTCAGGGATGTGGAGCAAAGGGAACACTTTTGCACTGTTGGTGGGCGTGCAAATTGGTACAAACCCTATGAAGAACAGTTTGGAGGTTCCTCAAAAAACTGAAGATGGAAATCCCATATGATATCATCATTCCACTTCTGGGCATCTACCCAAAAGATACAAAAGCACCCATCCACAGAGATATATGTATCCCCATGTTTATTGTGGCCTTATTCACAATAGCTAAGAACTGGAAATTACCTATTTGCCCAACATCAGATGAATGGATCGTGAAGACGTGATACATATATACAATGGAATACTACACAGCCCTTAGAAGAGATGAAACTGTCATTTGAATCAACACGGGTGGAACTAGAGGGGGTTATGCTAAATGAAACAAATCAAAAGAAGAAAGATAGATACCAAATGACCTCACTCATAGGTGGAATGTGAATAGACAAAACAATGAAACAGATGAAACATAACCAACCCTGAAACATTTGCAACAGAACTGAGGTTACCAAAAGGGAATGGGGTGAGCGGGGGCAAATGGTGGTGGAACCCAGTGGACAATAGGGAAGAACACTCGATGATTTGGTGGCGGGCATGGTGTGTTGAAATATATCTAAGAAATGGGGAACCTATACATTGGAAATTATTTTAATGTGTAGAATAATTACTAAAATTAAAAAATGGTGTATGAAAAAAATTTTGATGTGTGTCTGTCTTGTCTTATGGCTTAATTCAGCTCAGTCATAAGTTCCTCAAGTGCAGGGTCCAGGACATCTTGTGTTGTCCACAATCCCAAGTACAGAGAGATCACAGAATGAGTCCTCAGGAGCAATCTGCAAATTGATTTCATACAGTGTCCCCTCATAGGCAGACTCCCTGAGACTGAGGCATCAGAGGAAGACCACAGTACTACTGAGGACTAGTAGTAATGTTTTATTTCAGGACTCACTCTCTAGTGGTAGCCAAAAAGATTTCAAGCTTCATTCAGCCAGGCCTGTAAGTGCCAGCAATTGCCCCCTTTACTTCCTGCCTTGGGCAAGTCACCTCCTTATAAATCTAAGAGGTAAATCATAAAAGGTTCCTTTGTGTATAATAGAAAAATCTACCATGTGCTAGGGAAGTCACAATCTATAGGGAAACGAAGTTGAGTGGGATATGTGCATTTTATAATATTTCAGGAATTAATCACTTGTTTGCAGAAAAGGTGTAAAAGAATGGTCATGTTTTTATATTCTGTCTCTCTGCTATTATAATGAATACAAATATAAACTGAAAACACACTAGGTATTTTTAATCCAAGTTTTAAACAATTTCAGTGTTGTGATCAAACTTTGTAGAGGGCTAAATCCTCTGGCCAAAAGGATATTTGAGGAGTATCCATTTGTTTTTCTTGTGTATCAGAAATTACCCTAGATTTGCATCAGCTGAAGCTAAGAGTCAACATGCATTCCCTGCATTTTTATAGCAAGCACTCTTTTCTGTCTCCTGGTTCAGCAGAGGTTGTGATCAGTTCACTGAATAGAATACAAAGGCATTTCCTCCTATCCACACCTAATATAAACTGCAGCCAATTTAATGGGGTCTATTACGTAGGTCGGGGGTGCAAACACATAAGTCTTTGGCTCTTCAGGCACTTGCCTTGTGTGCCAGGACCAGGTGCAGAAATACAAATACATATATATTAAGCCTTGGACAACTGCTATGCCAGTGCTGTTGTGTTTTTTCTATTTAACTAGAAAGGTTGAGCAGGCATGATTTCCATCAATTATACCTAAAATATATTTTTTTCTTGTGGAGGAAGAGGTCCATTTTAATTCCTCAATGCGGTATCAATATCTAAACCATTGGTGTTCTAAAGTTAATTAAATGAGAATTTGAACCAAAAAAAGTAATGTTTTGATTAGCCAGAATACTCAGGGGATGGAATATCCTGGTTATTTGAAATTTCTGGTTTAGGGGCCTGTTACACCAGATAGACTTTATTTTATGCATATTCATTTTTTCTTTCTTAAATACATATTCTTAGCCTCTTCTTTAAATGTATCTGTAGATTTCTGCCTTAGTAAGCAGAGTACACTGGACCTGATGAAATCTTGCTCTTTTCACTTGGAGTTACACAGTGTTTCTGTACCCTACATTCTGATTGGATAAGATATTGGAGATAGCAGACATTGACTAAATCTGGGCTTAACCTGGGGTACACTCTAGGAAATTGCTTTTGGAAGCTTGTTTAGTTTCTTCTCACTTTTCTTGCTTAAAAGCAGAGTATATGAAAGAAAACTTTACTAGACAAGTGAAGACTTTCATTTGCTAATCTAGAGTTTACTGAATAAAAGCTTATTTTAGAGCAGGAAAATTCTACCTATGTCACATGAGAAAAAATATGCTAAAGAAACTTAGATCCAAAAAATGAGACCATACAGTTCCAAAGGAAATGATGAGTGAATTTAGTTCATCATGACCTGTCTACTCAATTGATCCCCTTAGCTGAAATAATTTTATAGCAGTTTTCAGGTACCCACTCACCACTTGGACTCTTCTGTTGTGCCAATGTTAGATTCTGTTTCAAAACCAAGATTTTTGGTGGTAAGTAGAACTTCTTTCTACTTTTTTATTAGTTTACCTGGGGCAATATAATTATCCAAAGGGAATTATGGTTCATAGATTCTAAAAGTGGCCTTTCTTGACTTTTCACTGTAATGAATTCATAGTCAGTTTTCTCGATTCATTTTCAGGCAAATATTACCTTATTTCTACTCTCCAAGCCATTGTTTGTCTTCAGTTAGTAATTGTTTATCATGTCATACGGTGTGGAATGAGAGAGCAGTGTAAGTTGTGCTGCTACCACATTTATTTTATTTCCTGGACAACATTTTAATTTTTGTCACACAGTTAATGGATTTATTTCTATTAACATGTAGGGCCTTCTTGACCGAATCCTTTTTTGCACATATTCCTGTATAAATTCTAAATCCAAAGGTGCTAGGTCAGTAACCAAATTGGATTTTGAGAGGAAAGGACCACCACAAAATCAATGTGTACAAATTTGGCCCTGGGTCATTTACTTACCTTTGAGGGAGATTTTTTTAAATACATTTACTGAGTTTAAAAAAGGAGACATTTATTCCAAATCCAACTAATGTACAAGTTGAAATGATTAAAGTTTGGTAGGTGATTGTAGGAGAACTCTGGAGAGGAAAGTTGATATTGGCAGGATCTGTAGTGGCTCATTTTTCACTAAAAATCTCTTTGATTAAATCATTTTCCAAATCAGAAAATGGCAAAGGGGTTAGAGTCAAACAGAAAAAAAAAACAGTGAAGTGGTAAATGGGAAAAGACAAGGAAGAGATAAGAGAAAAGCAATGGAACAGACTAATTTTTACCAGTGTTACAAGATTGAATAGTGAAATGGAGGAAATTATGAGGAAGAGAAAAAGCAACAGCTGTGGATAGAGTAATATCAAAACTGGTTAGCATAATGATTAAGCTTAAAACATAAGAAGCCAGTTACCTAAATTCAAATTCAAGATCAACCACTTCCTTGCTGAGTGATCTCCCTATGTTTCAGTTTCTTCATTTGTAAAATGGAAATAGTAATATTATCCACCTCACAGGGTTGTAATGAAAATTGATTGAGTTAACATATAGAAAGCACCCAGTAAAATTCCTGGCATAGGATAATCACTCAATAAATATTGGCTATTATTTTTATTATATGCCAACAACAGAGAAGAGTCAAACCGTACTACCACTGGCTCCAAAACAGCTGCAATAAAAGTAAAGAATTTTAAGAACTATGCTAACTCTAAAAGAGAAAATAGATACCTGAGCAAATTTAAGAATGTCCAAGTAGGAAACACTGGAAATCTATAATGTTAACTTTTGATGCCAAGACTGAAAAAAAATGATTGTTGCAAAATCTTTGCCAGTAACAATTAAAGTCGTTGAGCAGTGTGGGTGTCTAACTCTAACTGGGTAAGGTAGCCAGCTGATGTTTTACATAAATGTCTCGATGTCATGACCCAAGAGTCCCTGGTTTCTGGCCTAGTGGACATAAAAACAGTAAAAGCATTGAGAAAATGCAGTTAACTGAGCCCTGTAAAGATTTACTTTGTGGTTTATAGTTCACAGGCATTTAAAAAGCTTGATGTTTCTGATAAAGAAAAATGCCTAACCACAAAACTTCAGACACATTTCTCAAAGTTTTCAGAAATGTGTTTGCTGAGCCTGGTCCATTCTCTAAATACATTTATATTGATGATGTGAAAGACAAAATGCAGTGGACAACTAAGAAAGTGATTTTATTCAGTCATTATAGTAGGAAGAATATTTTTTAATGGGGGCCATCTCAAAGAACAGGAAAGGGGCCTGGGGTTTTATAGAGGCAGGTAAACAAGGGAGTCATCTGTGAGTCTTATGGGAATCATGAGGAAAGATGAAGAAGTGTCTTATCCCAGAATAATGTGCCAAGATGGGACAAACCCTGCAGTTCGACTTTTCCTGGAAAACAAAAGGGTAGGGGCAGTTCTTAACCATCATTGCTTTCTGGGGAGCACAGGGCTCAGATAAACTTAAGAACGGTCGTTTCTCCATTTTGTTCAAGAAAAATATTCATCACTCAGCAGCTTAGAGACGACCAATCATAAACCTCCTGAGTAGGGTGAAGTAGAGTCTAAGAAATAGTCATGTGTCATTAAAGGACATTTCTGTCAATGATGTACCACATGTATGAAGGTGGTCCCAGTAGGCTATACTATACCATTTAACCTAGGTACCTAGCAGGCTACACTGTCTAGGTTTGGGTATTACACTCAATGGTGTTCGCACAATGAGAAAACTGTCTAACAGCGCATTTCTCAAAATGTATCCCCCTGTTAAATGGAGCAGCAAACAGCCAAGAATTGAACCCTGAGGGTAACCAGTTCAATGGATTCTAAAACATTAGTGGAAGGAAATTTTTCCATTTTGCGACACCACTCATGGAACTAGGACATCCGTGTCCTTGGTGACTCGGTCCACAGTTTTGTTTACCTCTCATGTGAGGACATGCATGACCCAAGCATCTCTCCAGGCTTCCTAGTGGTCTAGGCAGCAGTTTATTCAAGGAGAATTTCACTCTCGAATAGTCTCCGGTGGTGATGAATTCTTCCAAGTTGGTATTGAGTTGTTGGCTCTAGCTTGTAGAGCTGCCTCAGAGTCCAGAGTAGTGAGCAAGCTGGTGGGCAGCCTAGGGACCTGATAGGGCTTTGGGCAGTCAGGTTTTAGTTCTCACTGACTCCAGGTTAGGCAGGGGGAAGAAAAATTAGAAATATTAGTTTAGAAGATAGTAGCCAGACGTTAAAAATATGCAAGAACTGAAAGCGCGGTGAGGCTCAACGATTTGGGCAGGGTAACAGTATCCAGTCAGATTTACAAATAGGAACCAGAACTGATTTTTCTATGTGGGGAAGGAAATCAGTTATGTTTCTGCCACGCAAGACAATGTTTGCATACTCTTCAGCAACCTCTAATTTATAGAGCTGAAAAATAACTCAAAGACAGGAATTCGATTCTTATAACCTTGGTGTGCTGTAGACAAGGCAGAGTTTTCCTTTGAAACACAAAATTTCTACAGTCACCCACCTTTTGATCAAAGATAATCTTAAAGAAAAATTATTCTTCAACTCAAAATAAGGCTTATCTCACAAGCAATAAAATAAAAAGATCAATTGGAGTGTTTCAAAATTTTAAACTTTCGTGTATCAAAGGGATGCTGTCAAGAAAGTGGAAAGACAATCTACAGAATGAGAGAAAATATTTGCAAATCATATCTGATAAGGGTCTGGTACCCAGAATATATAGAGAACTCATGGCACACCCTGGTGGCTTAGAAGTTAAGTCCATGGCCTCTGGCCAGTACATTCCACATGCATCTCAAGGACCTGGGTTTAAGACCCAGAGCTCAAAGGAATAACCAAAATGAACTACTAAACATAATAAATAAATGCCTCTTTTTCTGCCTGCCCACCTGTCTGCTCACCTTCATTGCTGCCTGCACCTTTCCTTAAAAAAAACTCAAACAACTCGGCAACAACAAAAGTTTTTTTTAATGGACAAAGTACTTGAATAGACCTTTCCCTAATGAAGATAAACAAATGATTAACCAGCACACAGAATGAAGCTTGGCATCATTAGTCATCAGGAAAATGAAAATCAAATCCACAACGAGATACCACTTTGCATCCGATAAGATGACTAGAATTAAAACAGGAACAACACACAGGGAGTAAAAGTGTTGGCCAAGGTGTGGAAAATTGGAACATTTGTACATTGCTGATGGGAACAGAACATGGTGAAGCTGCTATGGAAAACAGTTTTCTAGGTGCCCAAAATGTAAATATATATATATATATATATACATATATATATATATACACACACACACATATATAACACAAATGTTTATAGCAGCATTATTCACAATGGCCAAAAGGTAGAAACAATCCAAATGTCCATGAATGAAAAAATGAATGAATGAACAGAATGTGGTATATACATAAAATGGAATATTACTCAGTCATAAAAAGAAATAATGTGATACACCTTTGTGGCTGAGGCAGCTAAGGTGCAGGGCATGTAAAGTTCAAGGACTTGACCTTAAGACCTGGGGTCAGGGATAAAACAAAAAGGACTAAAGTACTGATATATGCTACAACATGGGTGAATCTTGAAAATATAATGTAGGGGACAGAATCCAGACACAAAAAAATCATTTGTTTGATGCCACTTACATGTAGAAATAATACAAATTGGTGGTTGTCAAGTCTGGGTGAGGGAAGAATGGGGTATGACTGCTTAATTAGTGTGTGATTTTTCTTTGGAGGAAGTTCTCATAAAGAATCTCACTTTGAAATGTTAAAAGCCTATTAAGTCTAAGATTCCCAGGTAAGAAGGTTTTACCTGTAGTACCTATAAATTTGAGGGAATTGCTTTCTTCTTGGGGTCCCCAAAACATACAAAGTTTCCAGGTCTGCCAGGAGGTAACCTTCCTTACTCACTGCAAGTCTGGGAACCCTGTAAACCAGGTGCCAGACTAGTTTTCCCAGAGGGCATTGTATGTATCTGCTTTATAAAGTCAACCTTAGTTCTATAAAAATGTCTGATCATATCTGAGTCAGTGAGCATCATTCACAAATATGATGTCCCAGCCAAGACCCTGGTTGTGTAACCAATGTTTCCAGTCATGTCCTGACAACAAATAGGACAGACAGATTTTTTACTGAACCCATGCAGATCATTTTATTGCTAGAAAAAATAAAAATAACAAGAGTCTCCAAATCCTGGAAGGCTCAGGCAGGGAGGAATAAGATTATTTACAAATGTTTCCTTTTTGTTTCTGTCTACTAAATTGTTAGAAGTTATAGAAAATCTAAGGGAAATTAGTTTCTCTATATCCAGAGAATAGAATATTAAAGCATCAGCAATTTCTAAACAAAACCCACAATCATCCCTCATCAGTTCATTCAAATCTATGTAATTAGTTCTCTTCCACACAACCATGTGTTAGCAGTCTCATTAACCCATCTGCTTCTTAAGTAGGGTTCTCAAAATCTTGATTCATTCACTAGTATGGTCTCAAAGTTATTTATTTAAGCTATACCATCAGAAGTCTGTACCCAATAGTGCTTGACATAGTTCTTTTCCAGGGGCGTTTGAGAGAATCTTTGTTGAAGATGAAATACTCTGTCTTTACCTGATTTTAAGTGCTTTCAGGGACACATCAGATTAAAACATTTTAAAATTCTGTAGATTGCAAGAGACTTATGATTGCTGTGGTTAACTTACTATTGATGATTTTCAAAAGTGAAAGATCTGATAAGAGTTCATCACAGGAATAATAATGCAACTGACAAAGACATGTAGTTGTTTCTGTTGCATGTAAAACAAATGAAAGTTGATCTAAAAAAGATTTTAGACAAAATATATATATATAAACATAATGACTAACCTTTTTTTCAAATAATACAGGGTACTATCTCTAATTTTTAAAAATAAATCTTTTAGAGACAAAAATCCTCAAATATTAAATATAGGTATCCTGATATAAGAAATAATATGCCAAGCATATAGTTAAAATACAGCCAGAAACCATCAAGACAATCAGGTAAAAAGATTCCGTAATCTCAAGACTTAAACATCTAAATATTAATAAAATTGCATACATAAGTGATGTGAATACCCAGTGGAAAATGAATGAACTAGCGGATACTAGATTTGAAATAATAAAGCAAATTTAAGACCAAGTTGATGTTTATTTTTTATATATATCTGAAAACACTATGCTGTAACTGGCAAATATCTGGCAAAGCAGACTCTGACAAGTAGAAACCTATCACAGCCAGCAAGGGCATTGATGAATCTCTAGGAACTTCGTACACAGCATATAATTTCTGAAATATATATACATACATATATATACACATATATATGTATGTATATATATATATATATATATATATACTAATAACATTTTGCCAATACAGTTTAATCTAGGAAAGGCTGAGCATTTCTTTTGGTTTGGCAACTCTCCTCATTCATCTCATCAATAGTAACATATCAAATAAGCCTAATTATTTCTAGCACCTTTCTTTTTATAAAGGGAAAGAACAAATCCTTTGTAATTTTCCAAGGGCCCCTCTGGGACTCAATTATGATTGGATGATGGATTATTGAAAAATAGTTCTCTATTTAACCAAAGTGAAAATAAAGATTTAAAAACTAAACTGGAGGTAATGATTGTAAAGAGCCTTAGCTCTTTCCTACTAAGAAGACTTTGCTTTCTTAAGCAATCAAAAATAATAATAAAATCAACATAAACCATGGAAAGTTATTCTTGTAAGACACAGAATCTTCATTATCTAAGATTGTTTAAATGATGAAGCAAAAATTTTACCACATGCTATTAAGAGAAGACTGGTAATCCAAAAACATGTCATTTTAACAGAAAACCAAATTCTAGTTTTGCATCAGTAAAGTTATTTTTGGAAGTCTTATAAATAAGCCCATCAAACTTTAGCTAACTTTGAACTCCACAAATAAAATTCCCTTTATGTGAATGAACATTCTACTGCTTTCTATATCCATGCACAGCTCTTATAACACAACTTCTATAACAAATTCATTAACTCAAATACCTATAGCCTCTCTGTAGCATGTAAAAATAAGCAAAATAATATAGATATAAGATCATGCTTAATAATTCATGTTTCAGCATTATTTTACTTAGAGATTATCTAGATAACTAATATCTATTAATTCAATTTAGTATCAAGTAAAAGTTTTCTGTTACCTAAATAAAGATCTTATAAATTATGTTTTCACTGAATACTTCAAAATATAACTATTGTTGATATAAAGTCTATCCGAATAAGGACTGAATTTGGTTAAACAAATGTATATTTGTCATAATCTCAAAAGAAGTAATATTAACCTATTTAATCAGTAAACCTGTAGAAATTTAGCAAAAGCATACCCACATAGAATAAAAACCCAGTGTATATTAAACTTAACACTGATAAATCAGAAAATACATAGCTGATTTTAGTAAACCAAAAATGTTTCATGGTATTTGTTAGCTGTTTACCAAGAGAAACTAACTATCCCTTAGCCCAAATGTTCATGTTTCATAGTTCAGGAACACAGGTCAGTGACTAAATTCCATAGAACACAATGCAAAGAAATTCTTTGTTTTCCAAAATCCCTCTACACTCTGAAAGGTGCCTTCCTCATCTTATCAAAATCTTTCATGGAATCAGTTTCTGTGGAAATCTATGTATGTCTTCTTTCTGGATTCAGCCCCAACGAACTTACAGAAAGTTGGAACCCCCAGGGATATAATGAATTTTCTAACCATGTGAAATTGCAGATGCTCGGCCATAAGGCCATGCATCCAAGGTTCTGACAAAGCACTAGAAACCATGATAGTTGTTTTCCTCAACACCAATGTTCTTCTAGGCTCCATAAACCAAAAATGATTAAATCAGTCTTGTTTTTCAAAGATTTGCCTAAATTATGCAAACCCAATTTCTTAAAACATTTGAGTTTGTTTTTATAAGAATACTTTTATAGCACATTGAAAGTAAGTTGAATTTTCTTATTTTCTATGAATTTTAGGACTATTATATATATATGTATATATATATATATATATATATATACATATATATATAAGCACTTATTTCTACCAACCAATTTAAGAGCTCTTATACTCTAATTTGGTAATGGCTTCTGGAGATAGGAAAATATTACACTCTTCACACAATGAGAGGTACAGGCCTTTCTGGATTACAGACCTTATCATCATTTTTATTACTGAGGTTATTGCCATAGGGACAGTGTTCATTAATGACATACATCTCAGAGAAAAATATGGGCCAGGAGTTTTATAGAGATGGGTAAACAAGGGAAACATCTGAGAGTCATATGGGAATCATGAAGATGGTTCTTACCTTGTAATATGCCAGAACAATTTTGTCCTTTGCTGTTAACCATTTCTTGGGACACACAAGAATGGAAATTTCCTAACCATCACTCATTTCTACCAGTACAGGGATCATATAAGTTTTAATACTGTCAGTGAGATGACTCTGCTTTGTCAATTTTGTCTATAGAATTTCTCTGTATTCTCCTTTATATGTTTCATTATTTCTGGTTGCCTTTTTTGTTTTGGGGTTTTTTCATTTGTGTTTCTATGCTTATGACTAGTCTTCTGAATTAATTGTTAGGCTCTCTTAAGGAAAGAAGTTTATCTTATATTGATTTATATTTCTTTTCCTCCCTTTCTCTCTCCTTTTTTTAACCTAGTACTTAATGTTCCATTCCATCCCACCTCCCCAAAAGGTATTGCTGTTCAATAAGAAGACATATGATCTCTTTTTGTTGTGTTAAAATTAAAAAATATAAGTTTTTCAGAATTGGAAAATAGTGACCCAAGAACTTTCAGTATCACATATTTAACTCTGATTTACAGAAAATTCTTGGATGTACAGATGTGTTTCCCTAATTGATATCTTCCTGATTGCATACCTAAGGCCAAGAAAAATAACAGTTTTTCTGAATGATGGCTAAATTCACCTTCATGAAGTAAAGTCAATATCTAGTGATAGTTTTACTAGCTTCCTGCTTGCCAGTATACCTGTCTCGTTTAATCATTCTGTGAATCAGGGCACTGTTCAGAATATGAGACTGTTACGATAGAGGAGATTTCATAAAGAAGTTTATGCATTTTGTAGGCACTAGAAAGATCTTATAGCCTCATAGTAGCAAAAATAAGCCATTTTAAATGATGCTTGTGCATAGAAATGTTTCCAATAAAATATAAAGGAAAACATAGAAATATGGGCTGCATATTGAAGTGTCTGTGGAAGCAAAAGAAACTGAAGCATTTGGAATGAGGCCTTAGAAATAAATTATAATACACTCTTGATGGGAAAGAATGCTATTTTACATCTACTCAAGGAGATTTCATGGGAGCACAATAAAAGAGTAGGTTATTGTTTACTAGACTTTAAAGTGACAGAGTATCATCACTAGCAAAAAAATTGTTAACAACCAGTGAAGTCAATTAAGACAATTTTGGTAAAAGAAACAAAATAACTTTAGAAGAGCCTGCTTCCTTCTCCACTGTAATAATTACATTTGCAGAAAGGCAATGACATTGTGCTACCCAGGAGGTTATGCATTTGTACAGTCAACGCTCAGCTTTTATTAGCAACAGGTGCCAAGACTTACTAAAAAACACAACACAACACAACTTCTAGGTTATGTCATAAGGTCAGAGAATCTAATCAACATCTTCCACATCTGGCTGAGGAAGGCTAAACAGCCTTAAGACCCCTTCTAAATTCTAGCTTTCTTCAAATCTTCTAAGCGATAATCAGTGTTCATCATGGTGACTCCAGGGTATTACAAAATTTTTAAGTGATTCCTGAATCATTGGAGAAAGTTTTCATTTTGTTTGATATAGTTAAAATCTGATTCTTTAAAACTATAGGGTCCTGAATGGAAAATGTTACAGTCAACCTGCATATTTAGTTTACCAAAACACTTCATTCCCTGATCACTCTGAACCATTTACTATATAATCTTTGTAGGTAGGTTTTTGCTTTTCTGAAAAGAAGGAGGAATTGTAAGGGAATAGATCTCCAGGGTTAGATCTTTGGCTGTAAAGACTCCCTTGGATTGCTTTTGGCTGTTGGCTGTAGCAACTTGTTTTCTTGCAGAGATGAAGCATCTGGTTTTTGTTATCTCAATGATGCTGTCCTGGGAATATTACGATTGCGACGGAAATTTGACCGTATTCTCTACGTGGATTTGGATCTGCACCATGGAGATGGTAAGTCCTTCAATTTCAAAGATGCTTTGCAACTAGAACAGCAGGTTTTTATCAGTGAAGTTGCTTCTAGGCAACTGGTCAAAGGAAAAATGCCTGTTGCAATTTTCCTAATTGAGAATCCTAAAGTAGCTAGAGTAGAGATTCATCTGATGTAATTACTCCCTTGCTGACCAAGCTGCTTTAAAATACCAGTTTTCTGTAATCTCTCCTCCAGTAGCAAGACTCTCCAGTAGACAACTTTTAGAAGTGGAAATCATACCTAGTATTTACTCCAGTGCACAGTAACCTCCCTCAGGCCATTTCCAGAGGTTCTAAGTGAAATCTGCAGTTAGAGGTAATACAGTCTCAACATAGAATGGGTGAATAATGGACTAACATTCTGAATTTTTAGCAATAGATGTGATAAGGTGATAGTGATGAGGGACAGCAAACCAAATAAGGAAACAACCTAGAGAATAATAAACACAGAAAGAAAAATCACTGAAAGAGAGGATTGGATATTTTAATTCCCCCTGCAGGAGGTATCCAGGAAGGGGCCTGAAAGCATGACTTAAGAACAAGAAAGGAAGCATAGAAAAATAACAAAGGCTGAAACTAACCTCTGACTAAAATGCTCGCCTAAGATAAGGTAAAACAATTGGTGAGAGAAGGTAATTAGCAGATCAAAATGTGCAGGTCCATAGAATGTCAGCTAGCCCCCTTAAACTGCATGAGCACAGAAATTAAAAAGTAGAAATAAAAATAAAGTCTTCCTTAACAACGCCCCTAGCAACCATGACCTAAGCAAGCCAGTTGAATAAATGAAAAACTCCCTTCACTAGGTATGTAAGGCCCTCCCTGAGCTTAGTGAGATGCAGCTTTACCACCCACAGAGAGATCTGTCTGTCTTTCTCTCCTCCTGATAAACTTGCTGTGTGCTGTCATCCAGTGTCTCCTTTCTGGGCCGACCCAGCGCCTCAGGACACATCGGCGCCCTGCGCTCACTCACAACAACGACAACTCATTTTGTGATCACTTGTGCCACTGTCTTTGTATTGCTACAATATTAGTCTTGCTCAAGCTCAGGGCATCTTCTCTAACTTTTAATAGCAACAGAATCTCTTAACAATCTGCCTTAACCTCATCAACCCCTCTTAGAAGACTTTACTGAAAAGTTGTATCCAACCTTCCAGTTTTCCATCTAGAATGTAGAGCTTCAATGACAGTTGTCCACATTCTGTTTCTTTAATAAAGCCTGCATGTAACATATATTTACATCAGTCTAGAAACTGTTATCCAGTAAATGTTTAATTAAGGATCTTTTATCCCCTCCCCCACATCAGTCATTGCTGCTTCCCTATTTTCAGAGATTTGGGGAGACAAATTAACATATCAAGGCATCAGAGAGGAAAAGAATCGGGTAAGACTGAGGCTAGGGTCAAGCTTCACCGCCAAAATAGAAAAAAACAAGGAAGAAACTGGGGGAAACCTCTTCAAGGAGTTTCGCCTGGATGAATGCTTCCGTGGAACAGTGACAGAAAATTAAAGGTAACAGAGAAGTAAAAACAACCGACTTACTGCGTTGAGAACTATGTCCACTGAACACCCACCCCATACAAAACACAGCCTTGCTCGAAAATCTTAAGAGGTTCTTAATTGCCCATCACAGGGATGGCATTTGCCCCACGACTTGTTTTTGTATGACCGGTGAGCTAATAATGGTTTTTACATTTTCTACAAAGTAAAGGAAAAGCCCGTGCAGTGAAGATCATGTAGTTCACACAGGCTGAAATATTTTCTATCTGTGTACTTGGTTTGCTAACCCTTGGCCTATAGTAATGTTTCTCAAACTCAGATGTGAATCAGGATGACCCTGGGAAGCTTCTTTTAAAAAGCAGATTCCTGGCCATATCCATCAGATACTCAGATTTCGTGGGTCTGATATGAAACCTTGCGATCTAAATTTTTAGAATAGTTTTATTATTTATTTTGTTTACAATGCAGGGGTCATTTTAGGATATTGACATCACACCTCTGTCTGTGTATTTCACACCACATTCACCACCAGAGTTCTGGTTGAATAACATCCCAGTTGTTACACAGGTCCCACTTGAAGAACGGTAATCTTCAAGGTACAAATCCATACTCCTCATTCTGTCTTTTCAAACCTGCCCTAAAGAGGTCTTACTTCCTCTCTCTAGCCTTCTCTCTCACTTCTTGCTGTCCAGGCTATTCTGCTCAGTGATCTCAGACATGCCTCACCATTCCCACCTTCCTGACTGTGCATCACTTTTTCCTGACTTAGTTTGGCCTTATCTTTCCCTTTTGTGTCTCCAGGTTGGTACTTATTAGCTCAAGTTCCAACAGTAGCAGATTTATCCTGACCATTCCAGCCCAAGCGTTGGCTCCTCTCCACTCACGTTCTGTATTTATACTGATTTGGTATTTACTTAAATATTATATTGTATTATTGGTTAATTCTTTCATATGTCTGTATCTTCTCCTACAGAAACTTTTGGTTCCTCCAAAGCAGAAATCAAGTTGTTTTCTTCTTTCTGTCCCACACAATGACTTGAACAAACAGAACTCTGAATATAGTAGTGGTTCAGTAAAATATTTGTCGAATGAATGAGAGCGATTATGCAATTCAGACTATTAGCATCAGCGTTTGAGAAGAGAATCAACTCTAGTCAGCCACGTAATAATGAAATAAAGACTGTCACCTGAAACCGTTTTTACCATTTGCAATGTTATTTCTGCACCATTTAGAGTTTCCTGTTTTAGCCAACTTTTATGGTGTGTTTCATTTCAGTTTATTTCCCCTCTTCAGCACCTCCCTTCCAGTGACCCCTGCCCCACCTCCAAACTCTTAAACATTTGGTTTATTTTAAATCTCCCATGATGCCATAACTAGAGTCCTATGGTGGCTTCACTAGCCCTTGAACCCTGTCCTCACCTGCCTTCATCCAACTAACCAGTCTTCCCATTCACACCAAGCCCCAGATTCTCCACCTATCTGTGTAGGTTCTTTTGTTTTTTTTTTTTTTAAGTGGTTTTTCTACCAATGCCTAATGCTATTTTACATAAGAAGAAATACAAATGTTTGCTGAACATATGAAAAGGTGCTCAACACCCTAATACTTAAAGAAAAGCATGTTAGAAAAGGCCATTCTTTCTGTCCAAGATTAAAAAGATAATAACCAGTGCTCAAGCCCTGGTGGAGATCAAGTTAGTCAACCACCTTCAGCAGGTACAGTCCACATACATTCCAAGGATCCTGACTTGCATCCCGGGCAGAGGGGAACAACCAAGATGAACAACAAAATAAAAATTGATAATAAAAGTGCTTCTTTCTTCTCTCTCTTCCTGTTTGCCTCCACTCACCTCCATTCCTACCTGTACCTTTCCTTAAAAAAAATAAATTAACTAAAGATAATACCCAGTGTGAGGCAGGTGTGAGAAAATGGAGCTCTCATTTTCTTTGATCACAGGATTGATGGAAGTATAAATTGCCACCACTTTTTTGGACAAGCAAATAATCAGGATTTTACCCTTGTTTATACTTAAGTTTTAAGTTAAAATGTTATTTTGCTTTATTTTGTTTACTTAATGCTTTGTGCCTAGAGTCTTTAACTGGTTTTAACTACCTCCCTGGGGCAAAAAACAAGGCTTGGGAAATTCAAACATACCTGTGACATAAAAATAGAGTTAATATTTTTTTAAGTCTCTCTTGGCCTCTAACGAAGACTGAAAGTATTAAGTAAACAGAGAAGATTTCTTTATTTGAAGTATGAAAGTGGATAGTACATGAATTCACAGAGATTCCTATTTAACAGACAAATTATATGAATGTAGTATGACTGTATGTGAGTTTCTAAATGGAAAGAAGACCCCTTTCTAAAAAAGTGCCTACCCATCTTTCTCCAGGCTTTAAAACTCTGTGGTAAAACTGCTGTTAAGGAACAAAGCCAGGGCTATTTTCAGATTTCTATGTTTTAACCAGAAAGGTGTACTATAAGTTACTTAGTACACATGGGACATTAGGTAAAAACTGCATTCCTAACCAGATCTGTATTATAGAGAAGCACTTTATAATTAGGTTTTTACTATATATGTATATATGATGCCTAATGTTTGTCATGGTTATGTTTTTTCAAAGGATTGCTACATTGTGCTGCTTTGAAAAAAATCTGAAAAATTTTCAAGTGCCACTGAAATAAAAGTTCCAAGATGGTATTATTTTCCTCTTTTCAGCTCCGTTGATGATGCCTTGATTCTAAGCTCTAGCCTTTCCCAACTTTTAGAGCAGGTTGTCAAAGAGAGCCTGGACATCCCATTGCTTGGAAAAGAGAAGCCCAGTTGTAATTTGCCATGAAATTTGAAAAAGGACCCTGAAACTTCAGTTGGGACCATAGTTGTATCTAATCCTATAATGACAGCGATCAAAGACCAAGGGGTTTATTACTTTCATTCCTCAGCATCGCTACCTTCCCATTTCTCTTCCTTCCCACGGTTTTCTAGAATTTTGGTTGCTGAAAACAGGATTTACGTTTATGAAGTGTTTTTTTCTGCCATTTTTTTTTTTTCCGGTAGGTGTAGAAGATGCCTTCAGTTTCACCTCCAAAGTTATGACAGTGTCCCTGCACAAATTCTCCCCAGGATTTTTCCCAGGCAAGTGATCTGTGTACTTAGTATTGCATTGGAGAAATTAATACTGCCGTTCTTTGTATACATTTTCTACTTATATTTGAATGCTGTTAATACCTTATTGGTGCTACTGTATGCAAAATTTTAACACAGTTCATTTCAGGTGACAATGATAAGAGGAATGTAATGCTGTTCCTTTTTCTAGATGGTCTTTACGGACTGTCGACAGACAGCTGTCTTAAATTTACTGTACTATCAGATATCCTGTGTAATTGTTAGCATCCTGATTATTGCAATGACATATTAAAGTTGTGTCAGTCTAATATGAATGAAAAATCAAGCAAAGATTTAATCCTTTTTTTAAATTTGAATTAGCAAGATGCAAAGTCGAGTTTTCCCATTTTCTTATGGTTTCCCTGCTTCTCCAACATTGTTTATAGCAGTTATTCTCTATCTATATTCTAAACTTCACTCCCTTAGAAACTATCACCAATTCGTTGTCCTCCTAGTTGACCTCTTGGTCTTCTGAGTTTCTATCAGACACTTTCTCGTTCTCAGGTTTTAAAACTATTCATGGTACTATTCTCTTTTACAGGAACAGGTGATGTGTCTGATGTTGGCCTAGGGAAGGGACGGTACTACAGTGTAAATGTGCCCATTCAGGATGGCATACGGGATGAGAAGTATTACCAGATATGTGAAAGGTATGGTATTAATGCTGAGCCAGTAACAAGAGGATTACATTTCTGTAGAATGAAATTGCCTCTACTATCATAGAATTTGTGTTTTCATGGAGCAATTTGAAAAGAAAGCCACTGTATATCTATGTCACTTTTTTAAACTGCTCGTTAGGCTTTTTCGGTCAGGTAGCTATCCACTGTTTGGGAGAGCCAAGTAGTTGGACTAGAATCACTTTCGTGATTTGATCTTATCTGCTATCCCACATGATTAAGACTATCCAAGAGCAGACTTCTACGCTGTCCTAGAGAATCCCTTGTCTACTACTTTCTTAGCTAAAACCTGCATGTATATGATGTCATTAGCCTGGAAGGGTCCAGTTCAGTTTTCTGTTATGGAGATCTATTCCATCCACTGGTGTGAATAGTAAAGAGTTCTTTATTATGAGTTCTTGAATTCTATCCATTGTGTTGAAATTGGTGTCAGAAATATGTTCTTTATGCTTAAGGATTAATTATAGCCAATTATAAACAAACAGTTTGCCAGTGTGTAGACCATTGGGGCAGAAAATCTCTACAGAATTTCGGGGGGAGGGGTGGGGAGCTACTAAATGCATAGTTCTAGAAATTGAGATTCAGTTACAAAATCACAGCTGACATTGGTATAAGAGAAAATGAGGCTGACCTGAAGTCAAAGAGTCAGCATTAATTAAGGTAAGTAACTAGGATTGAGGTGCTTTAACTTAGAAGTCTCCCAACCTCCTGTGGAAACAGGGACTTCCTAAAGGAGCATACACTGGCCATCATCACTGGCAATTGTATGAACAAAGTAGAAATATTCAAAACAGAACTTTATGCTTCAAAGGTGCCTTTTAGCTCTAGAGATTTGGCAAGCCAAGTTCATCATTCAGCAGCAGTAGCCTCTTTGTGATTTTGATAATTTCCCCTGGCTACCTCTGTATTGTCAGATCTGAAAGGCCCTATTTTTTGGAGTATGCCATTGATGGTTTTAGTTGCCCTTTTTTGTTCCCCTTAGGCTCTGTTCTGTCCTTGAGATGTGTAGATCAGGCTACTTATGTAATATTACCAGTGAAGATGTCCTGTGGTTATGTGTAAAAGGAAAATTGTTTTTCTTTTAATTTCCTTCTTAACAATGCCCAATATTTTGCCATAGAAGGAAACTAGTTTAGTGCACTTTAGTGCACTGTTCGCTGGTTTCCTAGAGCTCTTTCCTAGGTTTTAATTGAAAGGTCAGCACCCATCATCCTGCAAGTGTAGTTTATAATACTTCACCCTCCCTAAAGGGATTACCTCACACATAACCATATTGAAGTTAATCTGCCACTCATAAAACCTCCCGAGATCTTCCTTTATCCCCCATCAACTTGGCATTTCACTGCCTGGCAAGCTGAGTGTCATCTGAGATACGAGGAATGCCCTGTGCCTGCCCACAAGGATGTCTACTATTTACCCTTCTTCAGTGAGAAAAATGTCTATTTCTCCCCTGTATTTGTATTTTCTTTTTTTCCTCTCTCAACTAGTTGCTAATACATGATAAAGCAAAATCACATTTAAAATCCCATGGTCATTCGTGTTTAAAAATATTCTTGGTATCAAACTTAATTAGAAACATTTTTAAAGTGAGCTTAGCCCCAAGGAAAAGATCCATAGAAGATCACACATGATTTCTTTTTACAGAGATCATATATTAAAGGTTATTCCAACTTGACTAGAGGGAATTAAGCTAAGTAAAGTAAGTCAGAAGGAGAAAGATAAATACAGAATGATTTCACTCATGGAATATAAAGAAAACATTGAACAGACAAACACAGCAAAAACTCTTAGACTTTGAGAACAGAACTGCGGTGGCCAGAGGGAAAGGGGATTGGGGGTAGGAGGAAAGGGTAGTGAGGGTCCAATGGGCAGTGCTGGTGGGCATGCTGTGATACATATTTGATGAAGCGTGAACCTGCACACCAAAAACTTACAGTGTTCTAAAGCAGTGTTACTTCAATAAAAATGTTTTAAAAGATTCTTCCAACTTGCCTCCTAAAGTACCAAACACTTACCAGTTTATAGTTCCCCAAGCCTCTTTTGCCTGTGGAGTCACACCAGCAATCCACACAGTGGTCATCCAGAATAACAGGTTCCAGGTTTTCATTAGAGGTATAATAATTTTTCCCTTTGATTTCCTTCAGCAGTCAAGTCTGGTCAGGGTGTTACATGAAGGCACCTCTGATTCCAAGGGCGTTGAGAAGGCTTCCTGACCCAAACATCTCTCCCATCTGTTGTACTAATACCTGAAATTCCTTTAACAGGAAACATACTTTTATTCTACAATTAGAAAAAGGCCTCAAAGGGAAGGAAGGAGAGAACAAGGTGGCAGTAAAGGGCACTAGAACTCTGATGGTGGATGTGGTGTGAAATATACCCAGAAAGAGGTGCAAATTCAGTATCCTAACATGCATAGAGCAATGTAAATCAAAAGAAATACTAAAGCAATTTTTTTTTTAATTTTAGAAAACTAGACCTCAGAATGGAATTATGGCACAACCTCTCCTCCTCACCCTCATTCTGCCATAAATGTTTGGTTTCACAGAGCTTTTCTTGACAGCAGATTTTGAAAGGGTTAGAATGTGAGCGTCCAGAGGAGCAGAAACTGGGTAAGAGAGCAGTAGAGGGAAACAAGTGGCAAAAGAAAATCAAAACAGTCTTGCCAACTAAACAGTTTTGCTGAGCATTAGCCCTGGGAACTATATCACTTAGTCTTATTCATTCTATTTTTGACTACTTCTAGTTGGTGACCTGGAACCAGTACCTCGTGCACATTTGCCTTATAACCTGTGACCCATCTGCCTACCTTAAAAGATATAATAGACATAGGAATGTCGTACTCGTGTAAAAAAAGTTATTCAGTATAAATCTACTACCTCCTTTTCATCCTTTTTGTTTTATGAGCTCACTAGTTTTGCTGGCTCACTCCTTACCTGTGTTAAATACAAGATGTCTTTTTGTTAGTTCACTTACCAGCTGCTCTAATTTTCATTTGTCACCCAATTTCTAGTTATTTCCTGAACTTCCCTTCACTATGGCATTCACCTACCTCTTTGCCTTTTTTCCATCTCTCCCTTTTCTCTCTCCACCCCCACCTTTCTTTTCTTCCTTTATGGCCTTTCCTCTACTATAACCTTTTTTTAAGAGAAGGTACAGGCAGGTAGGAAGAGAGAGAAGAAAGAAGCATTTATTTATTATTTTATTTAATCGTTTGTCTTGGTTATTTCCGCCCCCACCCCTGGCTCCAGGTCTCAAAACCCTGGTTCTTGGGATATAGGTGAACTATGCCTGGCAAACTTAACCACTAAGTCACCAGGATGTGCCATCTATTGTAACCATTTTGACTTAGTCAAACAGCAACTTAACAGTTTTCATCTTAAGATTGAACATACCTTCCTTATATAAAAAAAAAAAAAAAAAAACAATTGGCTTAGGGGTTCTTTTTTTAATAGATTAGCTATAGAATCTTGACATGAATGTTTTCAACATCAAAAGACTTTGGTTTCCATTTTATATAAAAGGTAATTTCACAGTCAGAGCTCCTTAGGTCATTCAATACTAATTTAGAAGGACAAGGGTCACTGGTTTCCAAAAGCTTCCCATAATTTCTGTGAAAGCTAACAGAGTTATTACAAGTAGAGCGATGTTTTAATAGAAAAGAACATCAACATTGCTCTTGTAAGTATACCTCCTTGTTCAAATAGAAGCAATGGGCTCATTACAGAGATGATAGAAGTATATCATAATCTTTTTTATTTTGAATATTTTATTTTAAATATTGAATATTGAAAAATAATTTGTTAATTCTTTTAAGTTTAATATATTGATTATTATTTAATTTTAATACAGTTTTAATACTTTAACTAGTTTAAAAATAAACAATTGCCCCAAACTTACAGATAGTTTAATTTTTTTCTATTTTTTATTTTTTTATTTAATTATTTTTACTTTTACACATTAAAATAGCTTCACATATATAGGTTCCCCATTCCTCAGATATATGTCAACACGCCTTGCCCTCCACCAAATCACCAAGTGTTCTTCATCATTGTCCAGTGGGCTCCACCATTATTTGTCTCCCACTCCTGCCCCATTCCCTTTTGGCAACCTCAGTTCTGTTGTAAGTGTCCAAGGGTTGGTTTTGTTTCATCTATTCCTTTGTTTTGTCTATTCAATTCCACCTGTGAGTGAGGTTATCTTGTGTCTATCTTTCTTCTTTTGACTTCTTTTGCTTAGCAAGAAGTGTATCATATTCTTGGTTTATGTGATGGCCCACTCCCCTCCTCAGCCATGTGCACACATACATGCAAAGTTTGTTGGGAGAGGAAGACTGTTTTGCCACAGTGCAGGTTTGCTAGCTCCCAAACTATGTCATCTGAGACAGGAAACATGCTCTGCCTATGTTTAACCTATTTACTCTTCAATTTTATTTGAATACAATGTGAGATCAACAGTGTCTAATCTGTTATTTTAAATGCTGTATTGATGACTTGGGAGCATTTATAATTAAGGATTGTGGAAGAGAAAGATATTAACAAGTACTGCCTTACTATTGCTTCAAGGGAGATTTTGATCTGTACAAGGTACAGAAGTACAAGGTCTGTACTTCAGACCTTGCAAGATGAGCAAACTACCTGCACACCCTGAGCTGTCATGACATATGTGTTGACTGAAGACATTCCGAGATGCACTCAAACTAATTCGTTTTTATCCTGCCTTCATTTTATGGCCCTCACAGTGAGAAAGCATTCTTTGCTAAATGTCCACTACAAGAAAGATACATATATATTACATAGAATGTATATGGATATAAAATATACTGAAGTTGACAGTTCAACATTTGGGGGGAAAACCTCACATTTTATTAAGAATATTCAATTATTTTTCAACTTTATAAAATAATTAAGTTCAGATACTGCATAACTATTTCACCAAAAGGAAAACATATAGTTAATCAGATTTCTCAATGAATACAACTTATAAAGGCTCTGTAAAACAGGACTTCTCAGCCAATAGAATTCTTTATATTCACATATGGGAAACTTTGCTGGTAAGAGCTGTCATCACAACCAGATAAATAATCTTATTCTAGTGAGCTAGAGTTCATAATGGTCATTATTAAAATAAGAAACCTACCTGTATTTGTTTTTTGGCTTATTTATCTTGAGTTCTATGGCTTATACTCTATAACTCAAAATTGAAAGAAACCTTTTTCTCCATCAAAGATCACTGGCCAAAAGAAAAACACATCAGAGATCTCAGAAGTCAAAAAAAATAATGTTTTGCCTCCTTCCTTTTATGAGAGCAGCATTATACTTTTGTTTTTTAAGTAATTTGTATGAACATGGGCCAAGCAGAGTAGCCTACCCAGAAAGAACTCTTCTCTAGGATAGCACCAAGATCATTAGAGGAAAAGCTCATTTAAGTCTAAATTTTTATTCCTGTGGGGAATTCCTTGGTTCATCTTTACTGAGTTCCCCTGCCTTGTAACATGGAAGAGAACAAACATATTGCTAATACTTAACAGAGTGTATCTGTAGTATATGTTTATTGTGGGAGAATATTCTTCACACCCTGACATGCCTCTGAAATACAAGTCAGTGCTGTTTTAAGAATAAGATCCACTCCTGTGGCTCTGCAGCACAGCTTCTAGGAATCATTAGCCTATGCCAGGAATTGCACTAAAGATGCATTTGATCCTTATAGCAATGTGCAATCTCCAGTGCCTACAAAGATAGGTATTCTTATGCCCACTTTACAAATGAAAAAAACTAGAGCTTAAAAGACTGATTTGCTTCAGGCGATAAAACTAGGAAGTGGTGGAGTCAGAGTTTGAACCCATATCTGTCTGCCTCTTAACCATGAATATATTGTCCCCAGAGTGTCACATGGAAGTACGAAATTTTTTCACAAGGAAAAAACACCATCTCCAAGACTTCTTGGAAAACTTTATCTCAGGGGACTGCAAAAAAATCTCTTAAAAAGGAAACCATTTAACTTTATGGAAATGAACCACATGATCTATGGTATACGTAATCCATTGTATTTATGTTTGTGAATGTACAACTTAGATTTTTGCCAAAAGTTTTTCTTAAAAGAATCTTCTAATCCTGAGGATTTAATTTGTAATTTTATGGATATAAACAAGAATAAATATTGCCAGATTTTACTTCTTAGTTTTTAAATTCCTGATTAAAGTGTGAAAACATGGAGCTTCTATAAATCTGCTTTTCTCTTAATTTTCAATGGAGAAAATCCTGACTTCTTGCTTTAGAAGGTTAATAGTGTACATGTCCTTTGATAGTGGTCATCTAGTGGAATTCCATCCTTTTTGTGTGGTTTTTTAGGTCAGTATTACTAAAGATTTTTAACTTTATGCATTTTTGCAAGTGAAGGCTTATTTTATATCATCTCTTCATCCTACCAGAAGGTCTTATCTTTATAGAGGATAACAATTCTCCATTTATTCTATAAGCTGTACATCCAGTTCCAATGGAATAAAATAAAATCAAGAAATACCACTAAATGACATTTATGTCAAATGTTTCCTTTCACTAATGACTTCATGTAAACATTTAAAGTGATATTTTAATGTTGACAGGTTTTTCTTTCATTATTAGGACTCGGGACTCCCTATCATTCAATTTTAGAAGATACTCAGTAAAAGAGAACCCAATAATAATAGCTCATTCCTTTGGGTTTGCTTACATGGCAAAAACAACACATAAACACACATATTCATATATAGATGTTTTAAACAATACAGGTTTTTTGACATTCATTTGATGAGTAAGGAAGAACTTTCAAATTTGCATTTGAGAACAAATAATTATATAGCTTTACTTCCATTTTCATATCTATTTTCATCACATTCTGAGAGCTGGTAAAAAAAATCTTTACAAAAGTATTTTTCCTCTCTTCACTTGGGTCACAGTTCTAGAACCCTGATCGTCACTCGCTCACTTTGGCCCAATGATAAAAATAATGGAAGTGCCTAATTCATTTTATAAGCCTTGTACTTTGAACTCAGCCCTCTATAAGTACGATATTTGTATTAAGTGCTTTTGTTTGATAAACTTCTATCCTGCCGCTATGTGGTATAACAGATGTCAAATTGTCCATCGTTTCTGGAAAATGAATGACTCAGACACTAATTAAATTCACTGTTAATGTTAGCCACAGGTGGAAATGAGGCCAAAGAGGGCTGTTCATTTATTGTTCCTAGTTTGATGTGCCTTTTAAAATATTAAATTCCAAAAACATTATAAAGTGCCCACAAATATTGGATAATTTGTGCTTAATTATCTGAGTTGTACTGAACTCTCTGTTGAACTGCCTGTCCCAAGTACTTGATTAGAGTTGCAGTGAGCTGATTTTTTCCCTCAGCTAACCCTTTAAATGGAGGTAGTTAGAGGGACAGTTCTTACATTCTTCTCCTTTCCCTTAGCCTAGTGGCTTTCACAACCAGTTCTTGGACTGCTGCTCAAGTAGCCCTGACACCATGATAGCCCCCGGATCCTCAACAATCTTCATAAGTGCTCTTTTTTCATTTGAGTCAAGGAGGACAATCTCTCGGAATTCTGAGAGATTGCTCTGTCACTCTGACATGCACCTTCCATGAAGTAAGTGATCTGATTCCTCCACAGCAGTTTAATAGGTTCTAATGCTAGAGCATGCTCCGAAACTGTCCAGAGACAGAAGACCTGGCTCATAAATGGACATCTTGAGAATTACACACTTTAAGGCAGATGACTCTGAAAGGAATCCTAAATTTGTCTTTATCTATGCTTGTTAGAACAGTGTGCAAACAACTTTCTTCTTACTCCTCTCAGCTACTGCTCACCTTGTGCTCCTGGTCTTCCCAATCTCTCCCTTCGCATATGCTGTCATCACTGCTCTGTCTCTTCAGTCTAGCTTAGAAAAACTCCCCTGCAGGCTCTGCTCTCATGACACTGCCACATACCAGGCCACTGCCAGGATTGACGAGTTGCCTCGTTTTCTGTTGCCGTGGACTGTACAGGGATTATGCTAAGTCCGGTGTCCCTCCACCTGACAAAAAGGGCCCATGCTAAGTCTGACTGGACTTTGCTCTCTGTGCGCTGTTACCCACCGCGCTGTCAGGATAGAGCCATAACATCGGTACGTAAACGACCAAAGCAAAGACTCCCCAGAAAAGCCGTATCAGATAACCAACTGACAAGTTAACAAGTGAGGGCAGGGGGGTTGCGTGTGCACGCGGGCGTGCGTGCCAGGCACTAAAGGCAACACACCACGCAAGTGCTGCTGAAGAGTTAGCCAGAGGCGGAAGGCTCAGTGTGCCACTCCAGGCGGGAGAATCCTGAGGAGGAAGGTGAGGGATGGCCAGCGGGGGATCTTAAATATTTCAGGGATGAAATAGAAAATATCTATCCTATTTAAATATAGGTAAGCCTCAGTAACTCAGCCTAATTAGAAGAAAGCCAATCTGAATCATGGAATATTTTAAACGCATTTTTATTACTATCAAGCACTGGACACGCTATTAATTCAAACTAGACTAACAGCATTGTACAGCACCTCAGGGAAGGGGCTTTAAGAATCATTTGTAATTAGCATATCAATTATTTGTATGTAAGTGGATGTGCGCAAAGTGCATAAAAAGTTTATTCTCTTAAGTAGGACAAACATTCCCCAGTGCAATCCTGTTTACACTATTAATTTGCTTAGCCAGCTCTTTTTGTGCCAAGATAGATGTATGTAAGAAATGCTTATTTCCTCAGGGAAGAATGAATTGCTTCCCTGTGTTTAGTCCAGTAACTAAGAAGCGGAGCGCCACTTGATTGGTTTGGGATTTCCAGGATATGGAGTTTTGAATTTGCATACAGACTAGAGAGATTTCATATGGAGAAGATCTGGCAACCATTGCCAGAGACCCAGTTTCCCCATCTGGATTTCATTGAAGTGATCTGGATTTCATCAAGCAACAGGACACTGATCCTAAATGATCCACCAGACACTCTAACATAGGCATGTTTAAAATACATCCTGCCCCAGAAAAATAACTGTTAAAATATGATGAGTTGGAGTTACTCTATGTGCAGTATTTAAAAGGAGTAAAAATGCATTTCTTTTTAAGTCCCACAAAAACCATGCAATATCATGTTAATGATGAAAATCAATCCCCAAACTCTTTCTTATACACCTCATTGTGTGACAGCATTGCAAAGATTTCCAATCATCTGGGAAAAGATATTATATTTTGATGAGCTGCACCAGGTGCTAACTATATGGCAGGATTTCAGCTTTGAATCTTGGGGAGGCCCTCCTGGGTAAAGAAGGGTGAGGGAAGGGCTAGGGGCATGTTTATTGTTAACAAATCATTATTGTCCACCTAAGTTCGAAAATCAGAGCAATTGAATTGAAAAAGAAGAAGTATCAGGTATGTAGGGAGTGTAGAAAATATGATTAGGAAATGAGAAACAGA